>CM042260.1:2168984-2178984 GCA_023566225.1 Romanogobio albipinnatus | reverse complement strand
TGTGTGTGTGTGTGTGAGAGAGTGAGTGAGTGTGAGAGTGAGTGTGTATGTGTGTGTGAGAGAGTGAGTGAGTGTGTATGTGTGAGAGTGAGTGTGTGTGTGTGTGTGTGTGAGTGTGTATGTGTGTGTGAGAGAGTGAGTGAGTGTGAGTGTGTATGTGTGTGTGAGAGTGAGTGTGTATGTGTGAGTGAGTGTGTGTGTGAGAGTGAGTGTGTATGTGTGTGAGAGAGTGAGTGAGTGTGAGAGTGAGTGTGTATGTGTGTGTGAGAGAGTGAGTGTGTGTGTGTGTGTGTGTGTGTGTGTGAGTGTGTATGTGTGTGTGAGAGAGTGAGTGAGTGTGAGTGTGTATGTGTGTGTGAGAGTGAGTGTGTATGTGTGAGTGAGTGTGTGTGTGAGAGTGAGTGTGTATGTGTGTGAGAGAGTGAGTGAGTGTGAGAGTGAGTGTGTATGTGTGAGAGAGAGAGTGAGTGTGTGTAAGAGTGAGTGTGTGTGTGTGTGTGTGTGTGTGTGTGTGTGTGTGTGTGTGTGTGTGTGAGAGAGAGTGAGTGAGTGTGAGAGTGAGTGTGTATGTGTGTGTGTGAGAGAGAGTGAGTGAGTGTGTATGTGTGAGAGTGAGTGTGTGTGTGTGTGTGTGTGTGTGAGTGTGTATGAGAGAGTGAGTGAGTGTGAGTGTGTATGTGTGTGTGAGAGTGAGTGTGTATGTGTGAGTGAGTGTGTGTGTGAGAGTGAGTGTGTATTAGGGCTGTACGATTAATCGAAAAATAACCGAAACCGACATTCAGAACCTCTAACCGACGTATTTTTCCCATGTCGGTTATTTCGGTTTTCACGTGACTCCGCCCCGTCAGTCACATCAAGTGCAGTTTGCAGGCACACAGAGATGCAGGAGCGGTTATCTGTGTTTATAGATACCCAGAATCACTATAGTAACTGCATGTTTTACACAGTTTATACAGGTCAGTTAATTGCTGTTCTTATAGCCTACGCGCTGACACACACACACACACACACACACACACACACACACAGAGAGAGACGGCGCGCGCAAGCCCCGAAGCCGCTTTCACTTTCTTGCTCGTAAAGTTTGTCAAGTAAATGCGTTTAAACGCGACAACGCACGCGCCCTGAAGGCAGACCTCTTTCACCTGCGTTCTCGCAAAGCTTTGTCATTTGTATGTCGTTTAAGCCCTGTCAGTTTGAACATTAAAGCGAGTTTCGACCATCAGATGTGTATTATGTTGAACTAATGCCTGATTTATTGACAAACGAACAGTCAGACAGAAGCTCGCACATCACGTGAAGATTGCGCGCAGAGGAGCACAGAAACGCAGGATCAACGCTGTCCTGTGACTGAAGTAAAGTCACTAAAGTAGCTTAGAAACTCAACCGTTATTGCCATATATTTTAATACCTTTGAAGTAAGTACAAACCACAGCTTCATAATGAATAGAGACGGTATGAGTAATTCACACACACAATCACTCTCTCATTAATGCATTCAAATAAATGTAATGTAGGCCTACAGTGTTAATTTATCTGTATCTGATGTACAACAAGCAGAAATCTGCTCCATAGACAATAACTGCTGAAAGTGAACCGTTTCCTTCAAGTATTTTAAAATCACAAAGAAATTCACTTTTTCATTAGAAAAAAAAAATCCACCTTTAGGGCAAAAAAAAAAAAAGCAAAATAATCGTTCATTAATCGTAATCGAGGTCAAATGTTCAATTAATCGAGGTTTTTATTTTTGGTCAAATCGTTACAGCCCTAGTGTGTATGTGTGTGAGAGAGTGAGTGAGTGTGAGAGTGAGTGTGTATGTGTGTGTGAGAGAGTGAGTGTGTGTGAGAGAGTGAGTGAGTGTGAGAGTGAGTGTGTATGTGTGAGAGAGAGAGTGAGTGTGTGTAAGAGTGAGTGTGTGTGTGTGTGTGTGTGTGTGTGTGTGTGTGTGTGTGTGTGTGTGTGTGTGTGTGTGTGTGTGTGAAAGAGAGAGAGAGTGTGTGCACGGCATTAATTCCCGCAGAGCATGCAGGATTTGTATTTAAATAACCTTTTCAACTTTTTATTCATCAATGAATCCTGAAAAAAGCATCACGTTATAAAAAATATGAATCAGCACAACTGTTTCCATCAATGATAATAATCATAAATGTGTGTTGAGCATCAGATCCTCATATGAGAATGATCAGTGAAGGGTCATGTGACACTGAAGACTGGAGTAATGATGATAAATTCAGCTTTGATCACAGGAATAAATGATATTTTTAAGTATAATAAAAAACATTATTTTAAATTGTAATATTTCACAATATTTTCTGTATTTATGATCAAATAACGCAGATGAGCATAAGATGGGCATATATAGTATATTATATATGATAGTAATGTTTCCAAACTTTTGACTGTATACATAAATTGCATACAGTTAGAATTGTGCCTCTTGAGCCAAAGCAACATTTAAGATGAAATTTTTTTTTTACGAGTGCAAAAATGAGCTGCAGTGCCTCTTAAAAATGCACAAACACACTCTGTTCTTCAATAAAAGCCTGCGATTCCCAGTATCCTCGCTCAGAGCGCTAGCCCGTCTGGATCTCATTTCCGTGCTCCAGTGAGCAGTCGAGAGAGGGATTTTAATGAAACCAATTCATTCAACCCTCAAGAAAACATCAGAGAGCGGCCCGTTCCCGGCTCAAAACCCAAACGCATACTTGCACGTCCATAACGCCACTTCTCAGCTGTAAAGACGGACGTTGTCAGATCTTTAAAGGTTTCCGCAGAGGTTTGGTTACATTTGCACGACGTAAAGCCGAGTCAGCTGCACCCCATCAGAGGACCCGAGTTTATAAAGACCTAGTTCACAAATAAACAAGTAAACAAGATCCATATTTTGCAGATGTCTTGCAATACAGAGTTTGGGAAAATATGGCAATCACTGATTCAATTATCACTGTATTGTTACATTGACTGGTAAAGACATATTATGCAAAATTCACTTGATGTGTGTAAACAACCAGCCCATAATAGTAAAAATCCCCCCAATACCCCATCAATCATTATCAATCTCTCATATTTCCTCTACTCCTGCGTAAGAGTAGGGAAGCCCCGCCCATGCCTGTTGCTGATTGGCTCTTTTAGCATAGACACGCCCCTGAGTGAGAAGCACAGAGACGCCATTTCTGTTTCCTCGCTGTATCCAGTGTTGCCAAGTCTGCGGAATTCACCCTTCGCCGTGAGTTTGATTGACAGGCGATTTGACCAATCACATCGCATATCAATTATGTGATATTTAGCCCAGGGAAAGTGAATTTTAGCAGGCAACCCTACCAAAAAAACACATATTTTACACCCCCAAACACGATTTTTACCGGAGAACCCCCCGAAACACGATTGGGCTTGTTTTGGGCTAGTTTTGAATATCAATTGGGTGGGTTTTAGTTCGAAAACCTGGCAACCCTGACTGTATCAGCGCTTGAGTATTACAATGTGTGCGTCAAACCATTACTAATGTTCTGTTGATGAACCAGCGAACACACGAGTCTCATAGATATTATATATTTGTGCAAATCATTACGCATGACCACTTCACCCCCGAGGGTCAGTAACGCTGGACTTGAGAAGAAGTAGTTTCTGAAGGACGGGTCAATACCAACACTTCCGCTTCAACTTCATATCAGAACAATAGTGGAGCGGCTAAGTGCTTATGTTTGGCAGAATCGTTCAGTTTATGATATAAGCGTGAAAATTGGCATGAGCAGTCTCCATGGGTCACTTGACAAGAACATTGCCCGAGCCACTTGAAATTTCAAGAATTTTGGCCGACACCTTAGTGGAGCAGTTAAGTGATATAGTGGTTTATTTGGTGATACAAGCATGAAAATTGGCATGAGCAGTCTCTGATGGTCACTAGACAATAAGCCACCCACAGCTACTTGAAATTTCAAGATGGCGGCCATTTTTCAAGATGGCCACCACCTTAGTGGAGCAATTAGGCTAAATCATTTAGTTGGTGATACAAGCATGAAAATTGCCTTGAGCTGTCTCTAAGGATTGCTTGACAAGAAATCACTCTCAGCCACTTGAAATTTCTATTTTCAAGATGGCCGACCCCTGGATCCTCAAAAGATCAATTTTCTGATAGAAATGTATTGTTTTTTTTTTTCATTAAGGACGATTTGGTGTCATTTTATTTTATATGTTTTAGATTATTCTAAAGAACAACTTTTAACGCATCAAAATACAGTTGTGTTGATTTGTTGATTATTGATAGATTAGAGAAGAGTGAATATCTGCACTACCAGGGCACACTGGTGATATATCACTGCTGTTAAACTCAGAGTGGGGTTCAATGTCAGCTAATTGTATAGTTAATATCCCAAATGCTGTCCAAAACAGTTAGATAGCCGCACCTGAATTGACAGGTTGTGCCAGCGTGGGAGAGCCGAGCCAAGGTTAATGGGGTTTTAGTTAACCGGATGGTGTACAGATCGCACGGGATATAAATGGCATTGGATCAACGATCGGACTAAGTGTAGGGATAAGGCATGAACTTACCTCAATGAACCCTGATGACCCATTTAAAGATTCACATGGCGGGCGGCAGTAATCCAGAAAAATTGCCGCCATCTTGAAATGTTATGTTGCTGTGGGCAGTTTCTTGTCAAAGGACCCTTTGAGACAGCTCAAGGCAATTTTCATGCTTGTATCCCCAACTAAATGATTTCTTAAGCCTAATTGCTCCACTAAGGTGTCGGCCATCTTGAAAAATGGCCGCCATCTTGAAATTTCAAATAGCTGTGGGTGGCTTATTGTCTAGTGACCATCAGAGACTGCTCATGCCAATTTTCATGCTTATATCACCAAATAAACCACTATATCACTTAACTGCTCCACTAAGGTGTCGGCCATCTTGAAAAATGGCCGCCATCTTGAAATTTCAAGTGGCTCGGACAATGTTCTTGTCAAGTGACCCATGGAGACTGCTCATGCCAATTTTCACGCTTGTATCATAAACTAAACGATTATATCACTTAGTGAGGATGGCACTTCATATTCTGTGAATGTTTGCTAATGTCCTTTCTGAATGAGCTGACCGCTGTACGGCTAATATGGCTAGCGTTAGCATCATCTCTGACTGTATTCACAGAGACTAGAGCTGTGGCGTTAAGTTTGATCCTGAACACGCTCGCCGTCTGCGTGATTCATAAACACACATTTATTACACTTTACATGACGGCACATGCTAGTCCATGAGTTGAGTCAGAGTAACTCACAACAGCTAGCGCTACATAAATGATCCACTAAGCGTTCAGTGTGGAGCTCTTCCTGAGTCTCTCGTCTGTGTGACTCCGGCTCAAACATGTACGGCTGCTCCACAACTGCTCATTTCTGACATTAGTCTGAGTGAGATTGGCCTGTTTTGTTGTTGATGGAGTAGCTGAAGCTCCTGTAAAGGCTCCGCCCTCTTCTGGAAGCAGCTCATTTGCATTTAAAGGGACACAAACAAAAACTATGTGTTTCTGCTCACCCAAATAGGGGCAAATTTGACGCTATAATAAATTATTTTGAGCTGAAACTTCACACACACATTCTGGGGACACCAGAGATTTATTTTACATCTTGTGAAAAGCAATGTTCCCTTTAATTACTGAGTGAACAAGTTTCCCAAACAGGAACACTTGAATCACAATAATCGTCAAATTATTCAAGAGAAAGAGAATTCTCGTTTTTTACATTAGAACAGAAATGAGCCTGATTTCACCTGATGTCAAATTCTTACATTTGATCAATAAATTCCTTTATAATAATAATAATAATAATGATGATAAGACACTATAGGATAGGGCTTTTACCAATCAAATAATAATTTACACTGCAAAATTACAACTGCAATAAATAGCCTAATATTATGAGATTAATGTTTTAAATAAATGCTTGAATATACAAGTAAGAAAAAATGCAATGAGGTTTTGAAACATGAAACCAACACATTAACAATAAGCGAGTCATTGAGTCATTCATTCGATTCGTTCAAAACTCTGAATTATTCAGTAATAAAACTTTACTTTTGAACTATTTTCATCGATGAGATATAACAAAAATATTCACATTGTGTCTAAAAAGTTACTGACAATATTACCTACTTGTGTATTGAACTATAACATCGATGTAATATTTGCAATCGTGATAACATTAAGGAAAACAACTCCCTTCGTCGTGTTATGTCACTTATATATACCATATGTTATAAATAAAAACAAAAACTCTATATTTTACCTCAGTATGTTTCCTTTGTGAGTTTCTGAATGTGGTTATGCTCATTTGTTTTGATTTCTCCACGAAGGTCTCTCACAGGCATCAACCGTGTCTGTCATCTGAATAAACATCGCCAAAACACAATAAATCATATTTCACGGTTTCCTGATTTGTGAATGAGAGTTTGTAATCTGAAAATGAATGTGATGGGATGTACTGTACTGTCTGTATAACAAAAAAGAACGGCAAGAAGGCTCGTCTTTCATTGCGGTGTTTACGCGAGTATGAGTGATTCGCGATTCACAAACAAATGACTCTGCAAGTGAATCACTCTTGTGAGTCGTTTTAATGAATCTTTCAAAAAGATTCGTTCGTAAGACGGACTGAAGAATCAAACAAAATGGTTACCGAATCAAACTGACATTGTGAATTGCAAGTTACTTTCAATGTCTGTGTCGAAATTAAGTACGTTTGGTGTAGTATAGAAAAATAAATCAGTATAATTACTGACTGATTCTTTGACAACAACGTGTAGTTATGAGATGCAGGTTGACATCTGATACAAAAGTTCAATAAACGGCAAGATAAAATTGATTAACTTGCATTTGAGACATTTTCAGTTACTTTATCTATTTTTGTTCTGCCAAACAAACCACAGCATAGTCTCCAAACAACAGCAGCGGGGTTTCTTCCGAATTAGTATTTTGAACAAATCATTTGAATGAATGATTAAATGAATCACTCATAAAAACATCACTTGCCACCACCTACTGGCTGTAGAAAGATTCACTGAAAATCACCATAAAAAATAAACAAAGATTTAATAACAACGTGTCACTGTTTATGAACTCCCTGAAACGCCTCCATTGTTGTCTTGAGTTTTCCAACACGTCACAATATTCGTAATTTAAAGGGCTGGTTGATTATGATTTGACTTGTGTAGTTTTAGTGAGTGTGTAGTGTCGCTGTTTGAGCATAAACAACATCTGCAAAGTTACGACGCTCACAGTTCAGAGCAAAGGGAGATATTTTCTTTTACAGAAATCTCTTTTTAAGGACTACAACAAACGGCTGGGAGGGACTACAACGAGTCAGTGATATCACTAACCCTAACATTAACATAACCCCGCCCCCGGGAACATGTGGAGAAGAGGAAGAGTTATGTGGCGTTCACACCGGACGCGATTCGCGCGAAGGTGGACGCTTGAACATTTTGAGTTCACTCGCTTCATTCACGCGTGAAATTCGTGTGTGACAACTACACAACAGACGCGAATTCGCGTCATGGGAGGGGCTTCTATATGAGCCAGCTCGTCTCGGTCACTTGACGTCTTTTTTGTAAAAAATACTACTATTAATGTGTGACAAAACGTAGTTTAAAGACTTTTTCAGGCGATAATATAGTTGTTTAAAGCTCAAATCTGTGGTTAATTTATAAAAAGAGTGCCTATTTGAGCATTTTATCTGGCGTTTTCGGAGTTGTGAGATCCAGGCGATCAGTGGCATTCCGCGCTCGTTTACCCGGGGAGACATGCCTTTCCTCGGCTAGTCCTTCTCACATTTGCCGCTGGCTCTGGCTCTTTTTTTCTGCTCCTGTCTCATTGTGAAATGGCTCACTTGGCTCACAATGGCTCACAATAACTCACTTTCTTCCAAGCAAGATCCTTTTTATTCCTTTATTCATTTTATTCCTGTTCCTGTAGTGATAGGATGATGTATCATACAGCTCCGGGTATCCACATACGGCCACGATTATCTTGTCCTCCATTGTTGTTGGGATTTCTGCCTCCGCTTGTAAATGCGTCACTACTAGAGCAAGCTCGTGCTTGGTTAACGCGGCGCGAAATATCCGCCAGAGTTCTGATTTTTCAACTTGAGCGATTCGCGCGAATCGCGCATTCAAAACGCTCAATTCGCGTCATTAGCGCCGCCTCAATCGCGTGATTCGCGCGAATAGCGCATTCAAAACGTTCAATTCGCGTCATTCGCGCCGCCTCAATCGCGCGAATCTCGCCGCCTCATTCGCGCAAATCGCGCCGCAGAATGCCATTTGGCGTCTCTGCATTGACTTAAAATGTAAATCACTCGCGCAAATCGCGTCCGGTGTGAACGCACCTTTACTGTAGTCGAGCTCAAGCTGTCGTCCGTCTTTCACATTTATTGATTCAGTACAAACACAAACGCAATCGCATGTCATAAAGACATAAGTTATAACCGTAATTACACTAAACTATCCCTGTTCTCTCTTCATCAGCAGATATTATCTGGCTTATCTTACCACACACCAGCGCTTTAGAGATAAATTCATCAACTATCCCTTCAGAAACGTCCTGTCTCGTTCTACATGTCATCTCTTCTTCTGGAGTCTCTCCATCATCGTCTGACTCCGGTTTGATCATAAAAGACTGAACAGTTTCTGACATTTTCAGTGTGTGTGTGTGTGAGGTGATCAGAGCTGCTAACACGAGCTCTTGAAGCTCCGCCCTTCTCTAGAAACGGGACGGGAGCAGCAGCTCATTTGCATTCAAAGGGACACACACAAAAACAGCGCATTTTTAACATGCTATAAAAAATGATCTGTGGGGTATTTTGAGCTGAAACTTCACATACACACTCTGGGGACATCAGAGATTTATTTGACATCTTGTAAAAAGGGTTATTATAGGACTCCTTTAAATAATTCATATGCAGAATAAAGGGGCGGGCCTGGTTGAGTTAGTAGTGTGTTGAAACCCATGCAGTGGCGTAACTCAAGTCCACATATAAATATGGGAAAAATAAGATGTTGTTTGTACATTCAAGCATGAAGACCATATTCTAAAAGTGCATATTATGGCCTCTTTAATTACTGAAATAAGGGGAGAATATTCATAATGGTGTCTTGCCAAAATGTCAGCAGGAAAACAAAGATTTCGCAAGCTTTATTGTTGATTGCCTAACACCGTAGAGAAACGTTTGGAAGCACTTGGGGCAAAATCCCTGCGTTCAAACTCAAAGCAAAGCTTCCCCTCCATGCAGTGCGATATTTGCTTGGTAAAGCGTAATAAGTGGCAGATGACACGCTGACAACAACCCAAGTGTGAGCGCTGTGATTGGCTCACGCCGCAGATGCACTGTGTAATGACGTCTCGCTGTATCTAAACAGTTTACAGTATCGCTCAGAGAGGCCTTTCATCTCCGCGAGCTCATAACGAGAAAACCGTGAGCAGACGCAACTCAAGAGAGTCCACAGATGGCACTGATTTGGGTGAAAGCAATGAATTATGGGAAGCACACAGTAAAAGTAAAACCTTTTCAGAGCTGGACACTGAATGAGCAATTAAGCCATTGAGTTAGATTCAAGAGCAAACGGAGATATTCGTGGATTAGTGGTACGGCTAGTCGTTTTGTTTTAATGAGCGCCAGTGAACACAGAGGAGGAATGTGTGTTGGCGTCACACCAGGTGTCTCAGCAGGCCCTGGATCTGCAGCCAAATGGTAGACGTTACCTTCGCCTTCCCAAAACACCCGTGCTTAAATACCAGTGAAATGGAGCAGAGATCAGCTGCTTCCACAGCGGCCAGAACCAAACTGTCCAAACAAACCGAGGCAAAGGAGCTTTTAGAAAACAAACTGAATAGAGCCATTACTGATTCCAGAAAGCGCCTGCTCCACGTCTTTCTGATGCATTCGATACGGCGTTTGGCGAGGACATTCAAATCAAACTACAGTAAGTCATGCATGTCAAGGGACAGGGCTGAAAACTTTCAC
>CM042260.1:2061484-2166484 GCA_023566225.1 Romanogobio albipinnatus | reverse complement strand
TAAAGAATAGCCTATATACTTATAAAAATATAAGAACAAAGTATGTTTTAAGAAGAGACACATCATTAATTTACACTGTTTAACCATTAATCACACACACACACACACACACACACACACACACACACACACACACACACACACACACACACACACACACACAAGGTTCATTAGCTTACATTAGTTAACATGAACTAATAATGAACTGCACTTATAAAGCACTTATTTATCTTTATGTTAATTTAAACATTTACTAATGCATTATTCAAGTATTGTTAACATTAGTCAATGCACTGTGAACTAACATGAATAAACTATGAACAGCTGGATTTTTATGAACTAACGTTGACAAAGATGAACTAATGCTGAACAGAGGTGTTGTTCATGGTTAGTTCATGTTAACTAATACAACCTTCTTGTAAAGTGTTACCGAGGGGTGTGTGAAAGCTCTCCAAGTAGCCAGAAATTCAGGGTTTTCGCTTCTTATCAATCAGATCGAAAGTAACTAGTAACTAACTACTTGAGTAGTTTTCTCATCGAATACTTTTTTACTCTTACTCAAGTAAATATTACGATTGTTACTTTTACTTTTACTTGAGTAAATATTTCCGTAAGTACTTGTACTTTTACTTGAGTACAGATTTTGGCTACTCTACCCACCTCTGGCCATCAATGGCGTCCACGATCAGCTTAAGCCCAGATCAGTGATGTGTGGAGCATCGGAGATGACCGTTTTGCTCCATTCTGTTCAAACACAAAGACGGCTCTGAGGCGGAATCATTTAACCTTTCTGTTTGCTGAGTGAGTCGACGAGACGGCAAATCCACTGTGGACAGAAGCGGCCAAAAGTGGAGTGGAAGCCGTGAATCATGTGTACCCTTCCTTCTCCACTGAGTCATGCTAGTTTGATCCTATAAAAGACTTCTTGTTAGCTTATAAAGGCTAGCCAACACGCCCTCCTCCTGCTTCTGACTAATCCGTATCAGCACACATATCTCGAACCTCTTCCTAATGAAGTCCCTGAGCCCGAATGGCGGAGCAGTGCATGCTGGGAGGAGAGCATCCAGAGATGCTTCTGTCCAAGAGCAACACGCGGCACAGAGCTGCGATTCAGCCTTCATAATGAAGCGCTTGTTGCAATCTCCCTTGTGTTTTAATCGCAGATTCAGGAAAAACACACATGATTTATGCTGTGCAAATCCAAGTTAACTAGAAAACACACAAAGGATTATTTTGACAGGTTTTACGGCCCCTTTTAATGACAAATCACGAGAGGACGTCATGTGTGGAAGTGTGATCTGATATCTTTATCAGAGGACGTCACACGAACAATGATTCGAAGAATAATCTATATTGGTAACTGATAAAAACATCAGGCTAAATTGAGAATATGTAAACACGCTAGACTAAATGAAACCTTGTTTGGGTTAGAAAACCTGCTTGTAAAACTCAAAGTTTAAATTTGAAGGAAACGGATAAAGAGTTTGGACAATATGCCACAGATCTTGGTACAAGAAATGAAATGTTGATTTGATAAAGCAAACAAAGGCAGGTTCGGCTTCAGTGCACATGTTATTCCCTCTCCAACATCCTGTGCCTGCTCTACATACCTTTCTTTATTTCATATTTTCTTTCCAATATTTTATTATACCAGCATTTTCTATGGGAGCCCAACTGAGGCATAGGGTCACATGACCTTACCACTTCAAAAACCTGCTGTGGTGATGCTAGGGTTTTGTTGAAGGTTACTAGGGTGTTGCTATGCAGTTGCTAAGGTGTTCAGAGTGTTTAACATGTTGTTGTGCAGTTGACACAGTGTTGTAGATGGTTACTAGGGTGTTGCTATGCAGTTGCTAAGGTGTTCAGAGTGTTTAAGCATGTTGTTGTGCAGTTGCTAGAGTGTAGATGGTTGCCAAGATGTTGCTATGGAGTTGCTAAGGTGTTCAGTGTGTTTAAGCATGTTGTTGTGCAGTTACTAGACTGTTGAAGATGGTTACTATGGTGTTGCTATGAAGTTGCTAAGGTGTTCAGAGTGTTTAACATGTAGTTGTGCAGTTGCTACAGTGTTGAATATAAATTTTAGGGTGTAGCTATGGAGTTGCTAAGGTGTTCAGTGTGTTTAAGCATGTTATTGTGCAGTTGCTAGAGTGTAAGTGGTTGCCAGAGTGTTGTTATGCAGTTGCTAAGGTGTTCCATGTGTTTAAGTATGTTGTTATGCAGTTTCTAGAGTGTTGAAGATGGTTACCAGGGTGTTGCTATGCAGTTGCTAAGGTGTTCAGTGTGTTTAAGCATGTTGTTGTGCAGTTGCTAGAGTGTTGAAGATGGTTACTAGGGTGTTGCTATGCATTTGCTAAGGTGTTCAGTGTGTTTAAGCATGTTGTTGTGCAGTTGCTAGGGTTTTGTCGAAGGTTACAAGGGTTTTGCTATGGAGTTGCTAAGGTGTTCAGTGTGTTTAAGCATGTTGTGCAGTTGCTAGAGTGTTGAAGATGGTTACTAGGGTGTTGCTATGCATTTGCTAAGGTGTTCAGTGTGTTTAAGCATGTTGTTGTGCAGTTTCTAGAATATCGAAGATGGTTACTAGGGTGTTGCTATGAAGTTGCTAAGGTATTCAGAGTGTTTAACATGTGCAGTTGCTACAGTGTTGAATATAATTTTTAGGGTGTAGCTACGGAGTTGCTAAGGTGTTCAGTGTGTTTAAGCATGTTGTTGTGCAGTTGCTACAGTGTTGAATATAGTTTCTAGGGTGTAGCTATGGAGTTGCTAAGGTGTTCGGAGTGTTTAACATGTTGTTGTGCAGTTTCTAGAGTGTTGAAGATGGTTACTAGGTTGTTGCTATGCCATTGCTAAGGTGTTCAGAGTGTTTAGTATGTTGTTGTGCAGTTGCTAAAGTGTTGAAGATGGTTGCCAGGGCGTTGCTATGCAGTTGCTAAGGTGTTCAGAGTGTTTAAGCATATTGTTGTGCAGTTGCTCGTGTTAGATGGTTACTATGGTGTTGCTGTGCAGTTGCTAAGGTGTTCAGAGTGTTTAAGCATGTTGTTGTGCAGTTGCTACAGTGCTGTAGATGGTTGCTAGGGTGTTGCTATGCAGTTGCTAATGTTTGCAGTGCGTTTATGTATGTTGTTGTGCAGTTGCTAGAATGTTGTAGCTGGTTGCCATGATGTTGCTATGCAGTTGCTAAGGTATTCAGGGTGTTTTCAGTGTGTTGCAGTGCAGTTGTAGATTGTTGCCATGACATTGCTATGCAGTTGCTAAGGTGAAACACTTATTGTGCTCCCTGTTGCAAAATAAAATTTTTACATTGTTTAGTTAATGGGATATACTCATTCATGTTATCTAATTGACATGCAATTGATAAGGTGTTCTGGTTGTTTTTAGCATGTTGCTGAGCAGTTAGTGTGAAACATGACTTTCCCTGTTGAAATTAAAAGTTTGCATTATTTAGGACTCATGACATGACAGCTGCGTAAGGCATTATTATGTAACCTGGCTCTGTGTTCTCAATACCAAACATATGGTTTGAGCTAGACTTCCAGACACTGCTTCTCCTCTACAGTCAGGTAAATTACAGACGTCTGTCACTAACATCATACAGATTGCGAGTTACATGCGTGTATTAACCACATCCAGCTGCTGTGAGACTGCAGAGTTCAGATGGTCTCCACAGCGTTTGATGATCTGTCAAAAGCCTCCTGCCCTCCTGCCAAGTGGGCCAATGAAATGCAAACGCTGGGTTTAAAAGGGTAAATCGCTAATGCCGTAATTGTGAGATTTGATGTTCCTAAAATCTAGCCAGGTTACCACACATTAGCATGTGAACATGTATGTAGCCAATATGTGTTTCTTCAGCTGTGGCATGGGTGATATTAAAGAGGACCTTTTACAATGTCTTAATGTGTTTCTGTCTCTACTAGAGCAGGTTTTTCTGCTTAAATGTTGATTATTTCCTCATATTCTCCATTGTTGCAGCTCCTCTCTTCCCAGTCTGTAAGTTGTGCAGTTGCTAGAGTGTTGAAGATGGTTACCAGGGTGTTGCTATGCAGTTGTTAAGGTGTTCAGTGTGTTTAAGCATGTTATTGTGCAGTTGCTAGAGTGTAAGTGGTTGCCAGAGTGTTGTTATGCAGTTGCTAAGGTGTTCCATGTGTTTAAGTATGTTGTTATGCAGTTTCTAGAGTGTTGAAGATGGTTACCAGGGTGTTGCTATGCAGTTGCTAAGGTGTTCAGTGTGTTTAAGCATGTTGTTGTGCAGTTGCTAGAGTGTTGAAGATGGTTACCAGGGTGTTGCTATGCAGTTGTTAAGGTATTCAGTGTGTTTAAGCATGTTGTTGTGTAGTTGCTAGAGTGTTGACGATGGTTACCAGGGTGTTGCTATGCAGTTGCTAAGGTGTTCAGTGGGTTTAAGCATGTTGTTGTGCAGTTGCTAGAGTGTTGAAGATGGTTTCTAGGGTGTTGCTATGCAGTTGCTAAGGTGTTCAGTGTGTTTAAGCATGTTGTTGTGCAGTTGCTAGAGTGTTGAAGATGGTTACCAGGGTGTTGCTATGCAGTTGTTAAGGTATTCAGTGTGTTTAAGCATGTTGTTGTGTAGTTGCTAGAGTGTTGACGATGGTTACCAGGGTGTTGGTATGCAGTTGCTAAGGTGTTCAGTGTGTTTAAGCATGTTGTTGTGCAGTTGCTAGAGTGTTGAAGATGGTTTCTAGGGTGTTGCTATGCAGTTGCTAAGGTGTTCAGTGTGTTTAAGCATGTTGTTGTGTAGTTTCTAGAGTGTTGAAGATGGTTACCAGGGTGTTGCTATGCAGTTGCTAAGCTGTTCAGTGTGTTTAAGCAGGTTGTTATGCAGTTTCTAGAGTGTTGAAGATGGTTACCAGGGTGTTGCTACGCAGTTGCTAAAGTGTTCAGTGTGTTTAAGCATGTTGTTGTGCAGTTGCTAAAGTGTAAGTGGTTGCCAGGGTGTTGCTATGCAGTTGCTAAGGTGTTCAGTGTGTTTAAGCATGTTGTTGGGCAGTTGCTAGTGTTGAAAATGGTTTACCAGGGTGTTGCTATGTAGTTGTTAAGGTATTAAGTGTGTTTAAGCATGTTGTTGTGTAGTTGCTAGAGTGTTGAAGATGGTTAACAGGGTGTTGCTATGCAGTTGCTAAGGTGTTCAGTGTGTTTAAGCATGTTGTTGTGCAGTTGCTAGAGTGTAGATGGTTACCAGGGTGTTGCTATGCAGTTGCTAAGGTGTTCAGTGTGTTTAAGCATGTTGTTGTGCAGTTGCTAGAGTGTTCGGTGTGTTTAAGCATGTTGTTGTGCAGTTGCTAGAGTGTAGATGGTTACCAGGGTGTTGCTATGCAGTTGCTAAAGTGTTCAGTGTGTTTAAGCATGTTGTGCAGTTGCTAGAGTGCTGAAGATGGTTACCAGGGTGTTGCTATGCAGTTTTTTGTTTACATGTTTTTGTGCAGTAACGCTTTGTTTAGTTCCTGTCTCTATGAAGCCCCTCCTTCTGAAAAGCACACTGTGCTCTGATTGGTCGGCTGGAGCAGTGTGTTGTGATTGGTGTTTGGGAAATGTCCCGCCCCTCACCATAACCGGCAGTTTCAACACACGACTAACTCAACCAGGCCCCGCCCCTTTAGTGAATTATTTAAATGAGCATTATTGTGTTGTATTTACAGATTGATCTGCTCACGAGTGATATTATTTACCTTGATTTGTCTCAAGCGTGATCTTGTTGTCTCCTTGTTAAATAAGTACACTAGCTTTAGCACAAGTAGCACAAATAAACATTGACAGCATTTTAATGTGACCTTTCTACAATGAAAAGAAAAAGGAAATCTCAACCCCTGGGAAATAGAGGTAAAGAAACACCCTGATGCGTGAGAGACGGTAACCGAACACACAGTTTGTTTGCAGTCCATCCTGGTGTGGAGCGCGGCCAGAGTCTGCCGCATGCTAACTGACGCCCTCTTTACCCCCGAGTCTGACTAGCGTTCATCAGCTTCAGTCACCTGCTCCCAGACTCCCACTGTTTCATCCGGAGCCAGAGGATGCAGGCAGCCGAAGCACAGAAATAATGCGCATGCAAACAAACACGATTACAAAGATGAAAAAGAGAACAGGGACTTGATGCCTCCCACAATGTCCTAATGACTAAATCTGTCATTCAAGTCAAATTTAGGCTGGTGCCACAGTCCAGTGACAGTCTAAGGGTTTCATTGATTCATTTGCTTAAAGGAACACGCCACTATTTCTGAAAATAGGCTCATTTTCCGTCTCCCCTAGAGTTCAACAGTTTTTCCATTCTTGAATCTATTCAGCCGATCTCTGGGTCTGGCGGTAGCACTTTTAGCTTAGCTTAGCATAGATCATTGAATCTGATTAGACCGTTAGCATCTCACTCAAAAATGACCAAAGAGTTTCGATATTTCTCCTTTTGAAAACTTGACTCTAGTTACATCGAGTACTAAGACCAACGGAAAATGAAAAGTTGGGATTTTCTAGGCCGATATGGCAGGAACTATACTCTCATTCCTGCGTAATAATGTGCACTTAATTCTATTGATCTGTAGTGTACTTTAAAAAACTGTACTTGCAGATAATATAATATTAATTGAATAAAAGTGCACTTAAAGAGAGACACTTTCATGTGTTTCTTAACACACTTTCATTAAAAGTGCACAATGTAATAATGCTTATTAATTGTGTTTTACTTATTTTGATGTGTACATACTTAAGCACGTTTAGCACATGATTATAATTTAATGCAGTGTGTATTCGATCTTACATTTAAACTTATTATTTAATTTTAAATGTACTAAATTGCAACTTCATTATTATATATTTGTAATTACAAATGTTGTTAAATACATGACATGAAGTTTCAATGGAAAAAAATACATTAAAGTATATTTTAGTTTACAGTAAATGCGTGTCAGGACATTTTAATCATATTTTAAAGACAATAGAAATAATTATGAAATTTTAAAAATGTATGTTAAGTGGGTCAAAAAAGCCTTATAAAGTTCAATGAATTCCATAAAATAAATAAAATTAAATAAATAATAAAGAATAATCATTAATAAATCAAATCAAATAAATAATAAAAAATAATCATAAATAAATCAAATCAAATAAATAATAAATAAATATAAATAAATAAATAAAATTAAATAAATAAAATGAAACAAAATTAAAATAATAAAAGAAAAGAAAATTAAATAAATAAATATAAAATAATAATAAAATTAAATTAAATTAAATTAATGAAAGAAAAGAAAAAAGCATTATTAAGTTCAATAAATTCCATAAAATTTAATTAAATTAAAATAATTAAAGAAAATACAATAAATAAAAGAAAATAATAATAAAAGAAAAAGAAAATACATAAATATAAAAGAAAATAAAGAAAAGAATAAAGAAAAGAATAATAAAAAAATAAAAATAAAAGTATGTTAAAGTTCACTTCTTTAACTTTAGTAAAACGATAGCAGTCGTTCTGGAGCTCTGAACCCTTAAAGAGCTATTTTGGCATTTTATTTGATAAAGTGCACATTAAAGTTCATATTTCAACAAATACTGTGGTTGGATGACAATGCAAAAACATTGTTTTTCTGCTTTTATGAACAATACGATCCAGTATATCTTTCATTATTCTGTCATATGATATGTGAGGGGGAATAGATGGACCTTTCCCCTTTGTTATTCAATATTCATATTATTCAGTTTTTTACTAAGTACAGTTGGACCATCATCATCCGTCCAGGCCGGTTATAAAATCAAGCCGTTCAAAGCCTCCAAAGAAAACATCACACACTCCGCAGAGCGAACAACACACTTCCTGCTGCCAGCTTTCACAAACATCACACACACACACACACACACACACACACACAGCGCTCAGTGTGTCATCTGAAGAAAACAACATCTCTTACCTTTCCAAACCCAACTGCCTTAAGGATCTCTCCCATGATGAACCTGTGGAAACAACACAAGAGGTGAAGTGTATCTAATCATTAATGATGATAAATTCAGCTTTGATCACAGGAATAAATGACACTTTACTATACACTCACCTAAAGGATTATTAGGAACACCTGTTCAATTTCTCATTAATTCAATTATCTAATCAACCAATCACATGGCAGTTGCTTCAATGCATTTAGGGGTGTGGTCCTGGTCAAGACAATCTCCTGAACTCCAAACTGAATGTCGGAATGGGAAAGAAAGGGGATTTAAGCAATTTTGAGCGTGGCATGGTTGTTGGTGCCAGACGGGCCGGTCTGAGTATTTCACAATCTGCTCAGTTACTGGGATTTTCACGCACAACCATTTCTAGGGTTTACAAAGAATGGTGTGAAAAGGGAAACACATCCAGAATGGGGCAGTCCTGTGGGCCAAAATGCCTTGTTGATGCTAGAGGTCAGAGGAGAATGGGCCGACTGATTCAAGCTGATAGAAGAGCAACTTTGACTGAAATAACCACTCGTTACAACCGAGGTATGCAGCAAAGCATTTGTGAAGCCACAACACGCACAACCTTGAGGCGGATGGGCTACAACAGCAGAAGACCCCACCGGGTACCACTCATCTCCACTACAAATAGGAAAAAGAGGCTACAATTTGCACCAGCTCACCAAAATTGGACAGTTGAAGACTGGAAAAATGTTGCCTGGTCTGATGAGTCTGGATTTCTGTTGAGACATTCAGATGGTAGAGTCAGAATTTGGCGTAAACAGAATGAGAACATGGATCCATCATGCCTTGTTACCACTGTGCAGGCTGGTGGTGGTGGTGTAATGTTGTGGGGGTTGTTTTCTTGGCACACTTTAGGCCCCTTAGTGCCAATTGGGCATGGTTTAAATGCCACGGCCTACCTGAGCATTGTTTCTGACCATGTCCATCCCTTTATGACCACCATGTGCCCATCCTCTGATGGCTACTTCCAGCAGGATAATGCCCCATGTCACAAAGCTCCAATCATTTCAAATTGGTTTCTTGAACATGACAATGAGTTCACTGGACTAAAATGGCCGTCCCACAGTCCCCAGATCTCAACCCAATAGAGCATCTTTGGGATGTGGTGGAACGGGAGCTTCGTGCCCTGGATGTGCATCCCACAAATCTCCATCAACTGCAAGATGCTATCCTATCAATATGGGCCAACATTTCTAAAGAATGCTTTCAGCTCCTTGTTGAATCAATGCCACGTAGAATTAAGGCAGTTCTGAAGGCCAAAGAGAGTCAAACACAGTATTAGTATGTGTTCCTAATAATCCTTTAGGTGAGTGTATGTACACATAGAGAACAGCTGATCTACACTGGAGGAATATTTCACTGTTTTACTGGAGTTATGATCTAATAAACGCAGCCTTTATTAAGTAATACGTATTAAAAAAGTAAACAGGGTCCCTTCGGATGTCATGCAGACTCATCTAAATGACACACGTGTAGTGTGTCTGAGCCGAGAGCGGTCCAGCTCATCAGAGTCACGTGACAGATGTGGTACCAGCTGTGCACATGCTCCTCACACCTCACTCACATCTGCACAGAGCCCAACCAGACGCTGTTCACCACACACAGCGCAGCCGCGCCGCAAACACACACAGATCCACTCGCTTCACACGCCGCCGGGCCTTTGGCTCATCTCAGTGTGCTCAAACACATCATGTTCGTTTGGATATAATCACATAATACTGCATCTCTCCAGAGCGATACACGTCTGTGTACAGCGACACTTCTCCGAGGGGAACACACCACCGCTCACTTGAGGAATCGTGCAAGATTTGACAAATTCATGTAATTATGCTGCAGATTGCTTGCCAACTCATTGGCAAACCAGGTATAAGAACAAAATGATTGCAGGCTATAAACAACCAAAACACTCATATATCTCTGACAACATCTGAAATATAATTGGAACACAACTTGATTTGGTATTAAAGGGTACATATTATGCAAAATTCACTTGATGTGTGTCAACAACCAGCCTATAATAGTAAAAATCCACCCAATACCCCATCAATCATTGTCAATCTCTCATATTTCCTCTACTCCTGTAAGAGTAGGGAAGCCCCGCCCATGACTGTTGCTGATTGGCTCTTTTAGCATAGACACGCCCCTGAGTGAGAAGCACAGAGACGCCATTTCTGTTTCCTCGCTGTATCCAGTGTTGCCAAGTCTGCAGAATTCACCCTTCGCCGTGAGTTTGATTGACAGGCGATTTGACCAATCACATCGCATATCAATTATGTAAATTACTCTTGTATTTAAAATAATAAAATTAATTAATTAATTAATTTGTTACATTTATATAGCGCTTTTCTAGGCACTCAAAGCGCTTTACATAGAAGGGGGGAATCTCCTCGACCACCACCAATGTGCAGCATCCACCTGGATGATGCGACGGCAGCCATATTGCGCCAGTACGCCCACCACACACCAGCTGATTGGTGGAGAGGAGACAGAGTGATGATACCAATCGTATATATATGGGGATGATTAGGAGGCCATGATGGACAGGGGACTATGGGCAAATTTGGCCAGAATGCCGGGGTTACACCCCTACTCTTTATCGATGGGCATCCTGGGATTTTTAATGACCACAGAGAGTCAGGACCTCGGTTTAACGTCTCATCCGAAGGACGGAAAATAAAATAATTTAAGTAAATGTAATAATTAAAAATGTGCAGTTGATATAAATTACTCTTGTATTTAAAATAATAAAATAATTTAAATAAATGTAATAATTAAAAATGTGCAGTTGATATAAATTACTCTTGTATTTTTGAGTTACTAGTAAGGTTGTTTCTGCCTAATATAATGAAAAAAGGTTATTATATTTCTCATATATCGCACCATGTGAATTAATTTGTCTTAAGTATTATCTCACACCTGTTTTATTGTTGCTCTCTGTAATGAAACCTGGATCTCATTAGTAGCTAATCTTGCTTTGTTTTTCCTTTTATGGTTTAAATATAATATAACACAATAATATTGTTATATAATGCAGAGACACTTTGAAGTGGAAAGGCACAGATAAACTGAACCCATGGCAGGCTCTGTATCTCATGGCTGGCGTGTTTACTCTGCGTTTCTGTGCGATGCGGTAAAGCCGGCCGGGGCCAAACATGACATCTCTCTCCTGACGGCTCCTCTGCTTTACAGGCCGCTTGTCGAATGTTTCCTTCTGCACTCGAACAATAGCGTTGTGTTTCACAAATGCAGTTACACAATCGGCGATTATGAGTTTGTGCTGTGTGAGAGCATTAATACGCCATTGTTCCCGTCGATGGCATTATATGAGTGATATCATCAGAGAACAAACGCCTGCTCGCCGCTCTGTTTGTCCTAATACTGTGGGTGCAGATAAAGATCAGCTTCCTCAGGACGTGTATCTCGCTGCTCTCTAAAAATACTACACTTTGTCCCGCATTTTTTCATGTGGACCTTCTAACAAAGACTGTGTGTGAACCTCTGTTTCCTCAAGGTCACCACGAAGTTGAATTTGTTCATCGCTGAGGGAGTCAATATACCAGTCAACACTACACTTTACTGTATACTCACACAGAGAACAGCTGATCTACACTGGAGTGAGTGTGTGTGTGTGTGTGTGTGTGTGTGTGTGTGTGTGTGTGTGTGTGTGTGTGTGTGTGTGTGTGTGTGTGTGTGTGTGTGTGTGTGTGTGTGTGTGTGTGTGTGTACAGCTGATCTACACTGGAGGAATATTACACTGATTGCTGGAGTTATGATCAGATAAACGCAGCTTTAGTGAGCAGAAGAGACTCTTTGAAGTATATTTAGAAATCTCACAGACCCAAAACTTTTGAACAGTAGTAGGGATTTTTTAAATGCAATTATTAAAATAAGATATGCAATGTATATATAAGTGTGTGTGTGTGTGCGTGTGTGCGTGTCAAGTCAAGTCAACTTTATTTATATAGCGCTTTTAACAATGCAGATTGTTTCAAAGCAGCTTTACAGTGTTATATAAATAATGCAAATAATAAATAATATAAATAATGCAGCATAATTTTATTCAGCCGTATAGCCATTCTGGAGAAAATGGTGATGTCATCAGCTCATTTAAATTATCATATAGTGACAATGTGGGCTTTAGATCAGTGATGTAGTTTATATGGTTAATTTAGTTTAATAATTAGATTTATTTGGATATTTAGTTGAGAAATTTAGTGTCCCCAACTGAGCACGCCAAGCCAGAGGCGACAGCGGCAAGGAAACCAAAACCCCATCAGGTGACCTAATGGAGAAAAATAAACCTTGGGAGAAACCAGGCTCAGTCGGGGGGGCAGTTCAATTAACATGCCAATTAACAAACAGCGTATGATTATTATTCTGGCAACTTTACAGGTCAGAGGTCATAATAGAAAGGAATATTCGAAGGATCGGAGTCATCACGCCGGAGACGGGTTTATTGAGGATGACGTGTTGATTAAATAATTATTAAAGTGTAATATTCGAAGGATCGGACGCAACATACTGGAGACGGGTTTATTGAGGATGACATATCGATTTAAGAATTATTAAATTGTAATATTCGAACAATCGGAGTCATTGCGCCGGAGACGGGTTTATTGAGGATGCCGTGTCGACGAGGCAATTTCAGGGGATCCATGATGCAGGTCCAGCATCTGATCTGGATACGGCCCGGATCCGGCTGACTGCAGTAAACCTCGGGATAAAACAGAGAGACTAGCATTAGCGTAGATGCCATTCTTCTGATGATGTCACGAGTACATCAGGTGTTATGGGAAGTGTTCCCGGTTCCGGCTGACCTAGTTAATACAGCCTAACAATCATTTCATTGAAAAAGTGTTTTATGTGTATGCCACAGTAAAGAGATGTGTTTTTAGTGTGTGTGTGTGTTGTCATATGAAAGCTTGTAAAATAATGTAAAATAAAACAAAACAAAATAAAATAAAATAAAACTATTAAATTGAAATCAATTAACTGATTATATATATATATAAAATTAATTTTAATAAAATAATTAATTTAATTTAATTTAATTTAATTAAAAAATAAAATAATGTAAATTAAATGAAATAATAAAAAATAAAAAATAAAAATGCCTTTCCCTTTCATGGATAAAATAAAATAATATGAAATAAAATAAAATAAAACAATGAATGAAATGAAATGAAATAAAATAAAATAATAATATACATTTAAATAAATTAAATATAAGTAATATCAAATATAAATAATTTACTTTAATAAAATAGTAAAATAAAATACATTTAATTTAAAAATAAAATACATTTAATTTAATTTAAAAATAAAATTATGTAAATTAAATGAAATAATAAAAACAAAAATAAAAAAAATGCCTTTCCCTTTCATGGATAAAATAAAGTAAAATAATATGAAATTAAATGAAATAATTAAATATAAGTGATATAAAATATAATACAATTTAATAAAATAATAAAATACATTTAATTTAATTTTAAAATAAAATAATATAAATTAAATTAAATAATAAAAAATGTAATAAATGTTTTTTAACAGTTTTTCCCAGTAGAGCGGCCCTGCGGATGGCTGCGCTTCAACAATAAGAAAGTGCTGATCTCTGGGAGGGCTTGTTTTCACTCTGACTTTGCCTCTGGTGATATCGTGAAAATAATTCAGAATGAAAATAACAACCACATCTGAAAACACCGGAGTCGAATCTCTCCGAATCCATGTAAGCGGAGAAGCTCCACACCTTCATTCTGACACCATGAGCCGTCTGATTCCCTGCGGCTTGATAATGTCCAGACGCTCTGAACACGAGCCGTTTGTTTAAAGAGTTCGGCCTGATCTCCGTCTGAATGTGTTTTCAGTCTTCCCACAGAGAGATATTCTGAATCATGTGTTCAGAAGGCCACCCGTGCGTCATGAATCCTGGAGATCCACCTGACACAACACCGCTCCGTCTGGAGAAAGCACAGCTACAGACCAAAGCTTTTGTGTGGTGTGCTACTTATAAATGTGAAATGCTGGTGTGTTTTATGAGCTGGGATCTCCTCAAACTGCATTCTCTCAATATCACATTATGACTTGATAAAGGGGTTTCCAAATATAGCATTATATGTGAACAAGAAAACGTTCTGAGCTTTGATCTTAGACATATTTGTGCACATCTCAAACATCTGCTGTGTGTTAGTAATTGGGCTTAAGCAGAAGTATTTGGATCCTCAGCAGATCGAAGAACGCGATGGCCTGCTTAAGTGCACCTATGCTTTCTTCTAGCTCTGATTTAGATCCAGTGGATGAAAACCCTTACAGTATTTGAGTTATGGAGATGATTAAAGATCTCCTAACATTCAATCCACGACTCCAGAGGCTGCTCAAAAGCTCACTTACAATATATTTGTCCCAAATCGTTGTTATTGACTGACTACATTGTGTCTGAGTACAGATTTGTTTTGTTCTCTTAAAGTGCATGCCCCTTTTTACAAGATATAAAAGTGTGTGTGTGTGAAGTTTTAGCTCAAAATAGATCATTTTTTATAGCATGTTAAAATTGTCACTTTTCCAAGGTGAGCAAAACGCATTGTTTTTGTGTGTGTCCCTTTAAATGCAAATGAGCTGCTGCTCCCGCCCCCCTTTCTAGAAGAGGGTGGAGCTTCAAGAGCTCGTGTTAGCAGCTCTGATCACCTCACACACACACACACACTGAAAATATCCGAAACTGTTCAGTCTTTTATGATCAATCCGGAGTCGGATGACGATGGAGAGACTCCAGAAGAAGAGACGACATGTAGAACGAGACAGGACGTTTCTGAAGGGATAGTTCAAAAGACGGATGCGACTATTGAGCGAATTGATCGCTTGACACGTGATTTGTGCAAATGGTGCGAATCGCCCGAGTTGAAAAATCTGAACTTTGGCGGATATTCACGCCGCGTTAACCAATCAGGAGCTTGCTCTAGTAGTGACAACAATGAGGAGAAAATCTGTATATTAATATCTGGTTCAGACAATATGATTATCACTGTGATAACATTAAATGACATGAAACACAACCCAGTCTCTTTTTGTTAAATGCAAGTTTATGTTTGATCAATAATACAGAAGTATTAGTAAAAGGTGTAAGAAGCTACACATGAAATAAAGCAAACAATTCAGTCAAACATTCAGAGTCAGTGCTAGTTGGCTAGCCTGGATGCCAGACGAACTTAGCCCCGCCCACAAAAAATTTTGCACGGGCAGTTCGGTCTGGACTTGATCCATAGAGAAGTAATTATGCCTGAACAGAAACTGTTCGGACCAATGAAATCATCAGGGCGGGCTTTAGACGATGATGGACAGATGATCAACAGTAACGTCATCATCCTCGTCATCAAAGGCGCTTGGGTTGAATTTGTTCTAATCCTAAACGGAGAACTTGTTCGTATATGCGTTCACCTTCACTATTTCTCTCAGAAATGATGATGGTGTTGGTAAGTACTCTGTGTGTCCTTAAATTCTTTTTTTACAACACCGGCAAAGATCGTTTACACTCATCTTCTTCTTCTAACGTGACTTATTCCAGCGTGTGTGCAGACAGGGTTGCCAAGTTTTTACAGCAAAACTCGCCCAACTGCTACTCAAAACTCGCTAAAAACAAGCCCAATAGCTTTCCGGGTGGGGGGGTTCTCCGGGAAAAATGGCATTTGGGGGGTAAAATATGTGTTATTTTGGCACGGCTGCTAAATTTCGCATTCCTGGGTCTGTATATCACAGAATTGAGTATGACGACGTCAGGCTACTAGTCGGCTACAACGGTAACGTAAAGTTAAATAGCCTAACATTATAAAAAAGTAATGAAACTTCACTTTGCCCTCAGCCTAAACGATTCGCCAGGGAACAAATTATAGATCCATGAGAGCAAAGATCGGCCGTTAGATCCACACAAGACGAATTATAGCTGGAGACGCCACAGAGACACCAGAGCCAGCGGCTGAAGGACTGGCCGAGGAAAGGCTGCTCTCGCCGGGGTTAATGAGCGCTGAGCACCTGATCCACTGGAGCTCACAACTCCACACACACCAGATCACATGTTTAGCTCCACACACACCAGATCACATGTTCAACTCCACACACACCAGATCACATGTTCAGCTCCACACACACCAGATCACATGTTCAACTCCACACACACCAGATCAGATGTTCAACTCCACACACACCAGATCAGATGTTCAACTCCACACACGCCAGATCACATGTTCAACTCCACACACACCAGATCACATGTTCAACTCCACACACGCCAGATCACATGTTCAACTCCACACACGCCAGATCACATGTTCAACTCCACACACACCAGATCACATGTTCAACTCCACACACACCAGATCACATGTTCAACTCCACACACACCAGATCACATGTTCAACTCCACACACACCAGATCACATGTTCAACTCCACACACACCAGATCACATGTTCAGAGAGGAGCTCTCTTTATAAACAAACCACAGATTTGAGCTTTAAACAACTACATTATCGCCTGAAAAAGTCTTAAAACTACGTTTTGTCACACATTAACAGTAGATTTGAACAAAAAAGACGTCAAGTGTGAACACAGCCCATGTCAGCCATTTCACAACAAGACGAGCCGCTGGCAGAAGCCCCTCCCATGACACGAATTTGCGTCTGTTGTGAAGTGAATGTCACGCGCGGATGAAGCGAGTAAACTCAAAATGTTCAAGCGTCCAACTTCGCACAAATTATTTGCGTCATTCGCGTCCGGTGTGAACGCTACATCAGATAATTTATTATATCTTGTCAAATTTGCCCCTGTTTGGGTGTGTGTCCCTTTAAATGCAAATGAGCTGCTGCTCCCCGCCCCCCTTCCAGAAGAGGGCGGAGCCTTTACAGGAGCTTCAGCTACTCCATCAACAACAAAACAGGCCAATCTCACTCAGACTAATGTCAGAAATGAGCAGTTGTGGAGTAGCCGTACATGTTTGAGCCGGAGTCACAGACGAGAGACTCAGGAAGAGCTCCACACTTTACACTGAACGCTTAGTGGATCATTTGTGTAGCGCTAGCTGTTGTGAGTTACTCTGACTCAACTCATGGACTAGTTCAATCTGAAGAAGGGTTTACATCTAATGTGCACAATATGAACACCTGGTGTTTCCTCATCTGCAGCTGCTGTTTCCTTTCTCCTGATCACCTGCTACTGTTCTAGAGTCAGTTCTTACACATTAAAGAGCACAGGAAATAAGTGCTACTGGAGGAAGAGCTGATCTCAGATCAGGCATTAATAAACAATGCATATTTGAAGAGTATAGTTCATACTGACTTCATACAGACACTCGACGCATGGCCTTGGCTGACCGACAGAAAAACAGAGGAAAGGAGTTGAATGCTGACAGATCAGATAAACACGTGTGCTTCTTGTTTGTACATCAGCTTCCTGAAGTTTATGAGTCATATGTCAACATCTCCACACAATTTTACAACTGTTTTTTCTGCATAACATCAATTTATATTCTTGAGAACCAAATCAATCCGATTCGTGAAGTGAATCAACTGAAAAGAATCAGTATTATGAACTGATTCTTCTCAGTGAGCCAGTTGATTCCCTTCACGAATCAAGTTCAACTGATTTAGAGATTCGCTCTGAAGTGTAAGATCATAAGAAAATAACAAGTTAAAGTACTTTTATGGTATTTATTATTAGCCTTTGTGCCTCAGATTACCTCCAAACAAACAAACAAGCATCCTAAAGACATGAAGAAAACACAGAACATTAAATAGCGAATTAAGGGATGGGAAAAAATGACTTTCTGCAATATATGCAACAAATAAGGTTATTTGATCAAAAATGCCAAATAATGCAAATGCACAACAAGCCGTCATGCAAAGATTCAAAAGAAATGTATCTGGTCCTCATTAGGGTGTTTGCTTTGCCTCGAGTCGAGTTCGACTTCATATCCGGTTGATATGAAACAGTTTTGTGGTCATCTCTAAACTATAATATATGAAATTCTGTGGCTTGATCTAAAGCTATGATTATGCCTTTGGATAAAAGCATCTGTTAAATAAAAATGTACATGATTCATTTCAGAAGTAATGCTTTTTAATGCGACGTGGCGGGTTTAGTTCATGTTATGGTCACATGCTGCTTAAAATACACTATATTGCCAAAAGTAGTTCAGGTGTTCAACCCCTTCATGGCCACAGGTGTGTAACTCCAGCTCTAGGCCTGCAGACGCTTCTACACACATCAGTGAGAGAATGGGCCGCTCTCAGGAGCTCAGAGAACTCAAGCTCTAGTCCTGCAGACGCTTCTACACACATCAGTGAGAGAATGGGCCGCTCTCAGGAGCTCAGAGAACTCAAGCTCTAGACCTGCAGACGCTTCTACACACATCAGTGAGAGAATGGGCCGCTCTCAGGAGCTCAGAGAACTCAAGCTCTAGTCCTGCAGACGCTTCTACACACATCAGTGAGAGAATGGGCCGCTCTCAGGAGCTCAGAGAACTCAAGCTCTAGACCTGCAGACGCTTCTACACACATCAGTGAGAAAATGGGCCGCTCTCAGGAGCTCAGAGAACTCAAGCTCTAGACCTGCAGACGCTTCTACACACATCAGTGAGAGAATGGGCCGCTCTCAGGAGCTCAGAGAACTCAAGCTCTAGACCTGCAGACGCTTCTACACACATCAGTGAGAAAATGGGCCGCTCTCAGGAGCTCAGAGAACTCAAGCTCTAGACCTGCAGACGCTTCTACACACATCAGTGAGAGAATGGGCCGCTCTCAGGAGCTCAGAGAACTCAAGCTCTAGACCTGCAGACGCTTCTACACACATCAGTGAGAGAATGGGCCGCTCTCAGGAGCTCAGAGAACTCAAGCTCTAGACCTGCAGACGCTTCTACACACATCAGTGAGAGAATGGGCCGCTCTCAGGAGCTCAGAGAACTCAAGCTCTAGACCTGCAGACGCTTCTACACACATCAGTGAGAGAATGGGCCGCTCTCAGGAGCTCAGAGAACTCAAGCTCTAGTCCTGCAGACGCTTCTACACACATCAGTGAGAGAATGGGCCGCTCTCAGGAGCTCAGAGAACTCAAGCTCTAGACCTGCAGACGCTTCTACACACATCAGTGAGAGAATGGGCCGCTCTCAGGAGCTCAGAGAACTCAAGCGTGGGGCCGTGATCGCTGGACACCTGTGCAATAAGTCCATTCGGGACATTTCCTCACGACTAAATATTCCACGCTCAACTGTTAGTGGGATTATAACAAAGTGGAAGCCATTGGGAACAACAGCAACTCAGCCACGAAGAGTGGGGTCAGCGCATGCTGAGGGTCACAGAAGTCGCCAACTTTCTGCAGAGTCAAGAGCTCCAGACCTCCAAACTTCTGTGTCCTTCAGATGAGCTCAAGAACAGTGTGTAGAGCTTCATGGAATGGGTTTCCATGGCCGAGCAGCTCATCCAAGCCTTACATCACCAAGTGCAATGCAAAGCGTGGGATGCAGTGGGGTAAAGCGCGCCGCCACTGGACTCTAGAGCAGTGGAGACGTGTTCTCTGAGTGACCAATCACGCTTCTCTGTCTGACAATCCCATGGACGAGTCTGGGTTTGGCGGTTGCCAGGAGAACGGGACTTGCCTGACTGCATTGTGCCAAGTGTAAAGTTTGGTGGAGGGGGGATTATGGGGTGGGGTTGTTTTTCAGGGGTTAGTTCCAGTGAAAGGAACTCTTAATGCTTCACCAAGACATTTCAGACAATTTCATGCTCCCAACTTTGTGGGAACAGTTTGGGGACGGCCCCTTCCTGTCCCAGCATGACTGCGCTCCAGTGCTCAAAGCATCGCTCCATAAAGACACGGATGAGCGAGTTTGGTGTGGAGGAACTGGACTGGCCTGCACAGAGTCCTGACCTCAACCCGATAGAACACCTTTGGGATGAATTAGAGCGGAGACTGAGAGCCAGGCCTTCTCGTCCAACATCACAAATGCGCTTCTAGAAGAATCCCCATAAACACACTCCTAACCCTTGAGGAAAGCCTTCCCAGAAGAGCTGAAGCTGTTAGAGCTGCGACTCCATATTAAACCCTATGGATTAAGAATGGGAAGTTCATGTGCATGTAAAGGCAGGCGTCACCAAACCTTTGGCTATATAGTGTGTATACATTTAAGGTAATGCAAATAAATATTAAGGTTTAATGCTCCTGGATTGTTGTCAATATAATGCTATTCACTGTAAAATAAATAACAATAAAAAAAGAAAGAAAGTTGTTGCCTTATATTTTTAAGTACAATCAACTTGGATGTTTAAGTCATTTCAACTTAAATTTCATTAAACTGACTTAAAACTGAAATAAAATGAGTTGAATCTTATGAAACTTATTTTTAAAAAAGATGAAAATTGCTTATTTTGAGAAAACACATGTTTATATGACTTATTGATCATATAATGTTTTACAGTGTTTACCACAATAATACATTGCTGTTGTAAAATTCTATTTGTATAGAAACAGAGAAAAGTACTGTGAGAAAATTTGAATGGGATACAATAACTCAGAAATCCTTTAGTTTGCATGTTACTAAATAAAAAATAATCAGTCAATGGGAGATTCTTAGACATTAAAAAACACTAAAATAAAATTAGATATTATCTCTAAAACAAAGTGTGTGAGTCTCTGTTAAAGCAGTTCAGAACAAACACTGAAATAAAATGAAATGAATCAAATGTGAATAGTGATATATATAGTGATGAATAGTTTGTTGGCGCCGTCCTTCTCTTACGAAACTCAAGATCAGTTTTCAATTTCTTGAACGCTTAGTCACTGCTCCTTGCGTGTGATAAAAGTCCTTTTAGTTATTTGATATCAAATTATTGGGTAATGATATGTTTTCATGAGCTTACAATAAAGCTTATGTAAGGTTTGCGTAATGCATGGCGTGAAGATGTGGTCGTGTCCTGGCGAAACACTGAAGCCGTGGCTGAAGATCTCAGAGGCTCTATCTCTGCTCGGCTCCGAGTCTTTCATTCGCCCTCTGTTGTTTTTGGCTCTTATAAGCCATGAGGGTTGGTTTCCATTTAAATCTGCATGCGCACCCAGAAAGAGAAAGCCACTGCATTCATCTTACCATAAACCCTTTTCTTCAACAAAAATAAATGGGACCCACTTTATATTAGGTGGCATTAACTACTATGTACTAACATTTTAATTAATCATTTGATACATTGCACATGTGTACATACATGTTTTTACATTGTACTTACATTTAAAAAAAAATACCTGTATGTAATTACGTCTGTAATTAATTTCTGTAGTTACATTTGTAATTACACAGTTGACACTTCCCTTACACCAAACCCTACCCTTAAACTTACCCATACCACCACACCTGTCCCTAACCCTACCCTTAAACTTACCCATACCACCACACCTGTCCCTAACCCTACCCTTACACTTACCCATACCACCACACCTGTCCCTAACCCTACCCTTAAACTTACCCATACCACCACACCTGTCCCTAACCCTACCCTTAAACTTACCCATACCACCACACCTGTCCCTAACCCTACCCTTAAACTTACCCATACCACCACACCTGTCCCTAACCCTACCCTTAAACTTACCCATACCACCACACCTGTCCCTAACCCTACCCTTAAACTTACCCATACCACCACACCTGTCCCTAACCCTACCCTTAAACTTACCCATACCACCACACCTGTCCCTAACCCTACCCTTAAACTTACCCATACCACCACACCTGTCCCTAACCCTACCCTTAAACTTACCCATACCACCACACCTGTCCCTAACCCTACCCTTAAACTAACCCACACCACCACACCTGTCCCTAACCCTACCCTTAAACTTACCCATACCACCACACCTGTCCCTAACCCTACCCTTACACTTACCCATACCACCACACCTGTCCCTAACCCTACCCTTAAACTTACCCATACCACCACACCTGTCCCTAACCCTACCCTTAAACTTACCCATACCACCACACCTGTCCCTAACCCTACCCTTAAACTTACCCATACCACCACACCTGTCCCTAACCCTACCCTTAAACTTACCCACACCACCACACCTGTCCCTAACCCTACCCTTAAACTTACCCATACCACCACACCTGTCCCTAACCCTACCCTTAAACTTACCCATACCACCACACCTGTCCCTAACCCTACCCTTAAACTTACCCATACCACCACACCTGTCCCTAACCCTACCCTTAAACTTACCCATACCACCACACCTGTCCCTAACCCTACCCTTACACTTACCCATACCACCACACCTGTCCCTAACCCTACCCTTAAACTTACCCATACCACCACACCTGTCCCTAACCCTACCCTTAAACTTACCCATACCACCACACCTGTCCCTAACCCTACCCTTAAACTTACCCATACCACCACACCTGTCCCTAACCCTACCCTTAAACTTACCCACACCACCACACCTGTCCCTAACCCTACCCTTAAACTTACCCATACCACCACACCTGTCCCTAACCCTACCCTTAAACTTACCCATACCACCACACCTGTCCCTAACCCTACCCTTAAACTTACCCATACCACCACACCTGTCCCTAACCCTACCCTTAAACTTACCCACACCACCACACCTGTCCCTAACCCTACCCTTAAACTTACCCATACCCCCACACCTGTCCCTAACCCTACCCTTAAACTTACCCACACCACCACACCTGTCCCTAACCCTACCCTTAAACTTACCCATATCACCACACCTGTCCCTAACCCTACCCTTAAACTTACCCATATCACCACACCTGTCCCTAACCCTACCCTTAAACTTACCCATACCACCACACCTGTCCCTAACCCTACCCTTAAACTTACCCATACCACCACACCTGTCCCTAACCCTACCCTTAAACTTACCCATACCACCACACCTGTCCCTAACCCTACCCTTAAACTTACCCATACCACCACACCTGTCCCTAACCCTACCCTTAAACTTACCCACACCACCACACCTGTCCCTAACCCTACCCTTAAACTTACCCATACCACCACACCTGTCCCTAACCCTACCCTTAAACTTACCCATACCACCACACCTGTCCCTAACCCTACCCTTAAACTTACCCATACACCACACCTGTCCCTAACCCTACCCTTAAACTTACCCATACCACCACACCTGTCCCTAACCCTACCCTTAAACTTACCCATACCACCACACCTGTCCCTAACCCTACCCTTAAACTTACCCATACCACCACACCTGTCCCTAACCCTACCCTTAAACTTACCCATACCACCACACCTGTCCCTAACCCTACCCTTAAACTTACCCACACCACCACACCTGTCCCAAACCCTACCCTTAAACTTACCCATACCACCACACCTGTCCCTAACCCTACCCTTAAACTTACCCATACCACCACACCTGTCCCTAACCCTACCCTTAAACTTACCCATACCACCACACCTGTCCCTAACCCTACCCTTAAACTTACCCATACACCACACCTGTCCCTAACCCTACCCTTAAACTTACCCATACCACCACACCTGTCCCTAACCCTACCCTTAAACTTACCCACACCACCACACCTGTCCCTAACCCTACCCTTAAACTTACCCATACCCCCACACCTGTCCCTAACCCACAAAATGGCGACTTCACTGTAAGGGACCCACTGTGTGTGTAGATAGAAACGACTCATTCTAAGGTCATAAAACATAACGGCTCATTATGTAAACTCCACTGAAAACATATTTATGTGTATTATATTGCATTTCTGTCAATAGATCCTCATAAATATTACACACTGCACCTTTAACAAAACGTTCTTGGAATATATTTTTGTGATCTGGGCTGACTTCTTTAAAAAAACATTAATAATCTTATCGACCTCAAACTTTTGAATGGTATTGTGAAATAAAATTTTAAAAAATCCTAATAAATTGAACAGATCCTGTTTACAAAAGTGAAGGGTGTAATTTCAGCAAATGTAAGGTTTCTCCCCTTGTCTTCAAATAGTTGGACAAACTGAGACCACAGCCTCACATCATTATATAGACACAGCAAGACACGCTCAATCAAGCATTTGCAAGTAAAACGTTGCCTCTTCTATCATAATTTAGCAAATAGACAGAAGAGCAGATCTCATGTTTGAGACGGTTCTGTCAGGAAAGGTCCTCCACTGCTCATAATACGTTTATCTCCATCTTGAACACAGATGTTGTGGCTTTTACGCTTGGAGAAAGTGGCGAGCGTTGTGAGCGGGTCTGGTCGGGCCGAGGGCCCAGTTACGGTCTGGGGTTCTGCTTGAGAGGTTGTGTCGGGGTAACATGATCCAGCCGTGTGTTTTGACCTCAGGTCACCTTCGTCCAGCTCAGCAGTTTCAAAATGCACTAGATGGGCTTAAGCAGGCGTACTAATTGCCGACTTTCTGATTTACAAAAATCAGACTTGAGACTCGACCATGCATACACATTATTACTGGTTTCCCATTTTCATGGTTTAAGTGGCTAATTAATTTTGTGAGCATGTGCTTTTATAACTAATATGTGATGTGTAAACGCCACTGCCAAACATAGTGCCTTGGGTCAGTTTAGTGCAATACAAATTTTATTTAATTTGCATGCTGTCACTGCACCATTTCAATTTTCTAATTTCTAATTTCTTTTAAATTGCATACAAAAATCTGAACAGCATTTTGAAAACATGTGAATCAGTGTTTCTCAGCGTTTTATGCACTGGGGTAACTGCTGTATTTCCATTTTTCCATAAGCGCCACCTACTGTCAGAGAGTGAATCTGCTGTATTTTTCACATTGGTCGCACATGAAAACTGGACATTTGTGACTCCTTAAAGGGCTGGTTGATTATGATTTGACTTGTGTAGCTTTAGTGAGTGTGTAGTGTCGCTGTTTGAGCATAAACAACATCTGCAAAGTTACGACGCTCACAGTTCAGAGCAAAAGGAGATATTTTCTTTTACAGAAATCTCTTTTTAAGGACTACAACAAACGGCTGGGAGGGACTACAACGAGTCAGTGACATCACCAACCCTAACATTTGCATAACCCCGCCCCCGGGAACATGTGGAGAAGAGGAAGAGTTGCTGTAGTCGAGCTCAAGCTGTCGTCCGTCTTTCACATTTATTGATTCAGTACGAACACAAACGCAATCGCATGTCATAAAGCAAGATGACATCATCAGTTATAACCGTAATTACACTAAACTATCCCTGTTTTCTCTTAATCAGCAGATATTATCTGGCTCATCTTACCCCACACCAGCGCTTTAGAGATTATCATGACAGGATATGCTAATAAATTCTAAAACTCATAAATTCATCAACTATCCCTTCAGAAACGTCCTGTCTTGTTCTACATGTTGTCTCTTCTTCTGGAGTCTCTCCATCATCGTCCGACTCCGGTTCGAACACAAAAGGCTGAACAGTTTCTGATATTTTCAGTGTGTGTGTGTGAGGTGATCAGAGCTGCTAACACGAGCCCTTGAAGCTCCGCCCTCTTCCTGAAAAGGGGCGGGAGCAGCAGCTCATTTGCATTTAAAGGGACACACACAAAGCGTCTTGTTTTTGCTCACCCTCAAAATGTGACAATTTTAACATGCTATAGAAAATGATCTGTGGGGTATTTTGAGCTGAAACGTCACACACACGCTCTGGGGACATCAGAGACTTATTTTACATCTTGTGAAAAGAGGCATTAAATTAGCCTGGTTTAATGAGCTGTAGTGAAATGTTAGTACTCACAGTTGAAGTCGGGCTCAATGTTGTCTCCTGCTAGGAGGCTGTTGATTGTGATTTGGAAGATGAGATGCAGCAGCAGGAACGTCATACTGGTGAGACACAGGGATTTCAGCAAGCGCCCCGTGTGGCCTGGAGAAGAAAAAGCATAAAAACATTACATTAGGACCAGTGTCGGGAATAACGGCGTTATAGATAAACGGCATTAATAACGGAATTATTATTTTCAGTAACGAGTAATCAAACAAATTCCTGCTTCTCCCGTTAACGCCATTAGCGTTACTGAGAATAAAATGCGGCGTTACTATAATTGAGCTCACCGAAGCGGTTTCATCTGAACGAGCTCTCTGTCAGTCGGACCTGCAACGTGTTTTTTTTCAGTGGTTGGTTGGTGTGTGTGTGTGTGTGTAATATTTACACAATATTTACACTATAGTAGGTCTACTGATAATATTTACACTATAGTAGGTCTACTGATAATATTTACACTATAGTAGGTCTATGCCGTTTTGGACATTATATGTCAAAGTTGAAGACTTTCCTGTTGAAATCTGTGGAACTTGAGAATTCTCATAAACATGTCAAAAAGTTTTCATAATTCTTACAGAGTAAGAAGGACTTGATGACTTGTAATACTGCGGATTCATATGGTTTTAGTCGCTGTAGGAAATTCAAGAATTCAACATGTCAGGGTGAAAGTTCACAGAGTTGAAGCTGTCGTTCTGCTCTTAACAGGAAAGAGCGCCGTAATCCACGGCTATTAGCGGAAATTCATCCTCGTATTACAGGTCCCTCTCTCTCTCTCTCTCTCTCTCTCTCTCTGTCTCTCTCTGTATCTCTCTCTCTCTCTCTCTCTCTCTCTCTCTCTCTCTCTCTCTCTCTCTCTCTCTCTCTCTCTCTCTCTCTCTCTCTCTCTCTCTCTCTCTCTCTCCCTCAGCATTCATTTAGTGTTGATATGTTTGGCAGTGTTTAGGCTGTTCATCACTGAGGATCAGTGTGAGTTCAGAGCCGTGGCCGTTTTCAGAAAGATCCAAATGAAACAATGCTGTGAGTAATGCATGTTATAGGGTCGAAACGGCTGTTGATTTATGCATAATGCTACATAAACATGCTTTATGATAGAAGAGAAGGATTTGGGCTGGGTGGATGTTGGTCCGCCATCAAAGGAACAAAAGCTTCTTGATAGAGTGGGACGCTGGGAATGACACCGATAGCATCAAACATGTTAAAAAACACCCACAACCCATCCGGCCCAAGTGAGGAAATGGCGTCAAATGCAAACCAATATGTGCTTCATTTAATTGGCAATTCTGGACGGATAATATCACGAATCAAAGCCCTACTTTCTGCATGGATTGAGTTCATGTTTGAAGGCTTTCTAACACATAGCATCTGTGAGGTAGAACACGAGGTCTGAAACGTTACAGATGATAGTATGCATGATATTAGTCTCTTTTGATTAAATGCAGCGCTCATTAATTCACAAGAGCACATTTACAGTCATATTCAACATATCAGAGGTAATGAGAGCGGATTGTTTCTTTCCCCGTGGGTTTCAGTGAAATATTAGGTATCAGTCCTCAGAGGAAGTAGACCCAAGGCCTCGTCATGGAGTTAGCAAACATTCAGAAAGGATTAGAAAAATACAGACAGACATGTCAATGAAGTTAAAACTAGGGGTTTCACTCTGATAAATACGTAAATTAGACTTCTTTTTAAAAACATTAAATCTCCAAATTAGTCAGGGGTCAGCACTGAAGGTGTGATGGCACCTGTTTTATCCATTAGCGTTCCTATTATTATTCTTCTGCTTCCCTTTCTTCCGCTCTGGAAGTCTATGGCAGCCCAGAGAACCGCATGGTAAAAAGTCGTGAAATTTGGCACGCTGATAAAGCACAGTCCAAATTTTCACCACAGCCAATCTGGAGTCTCTAACTCAAACCCTCTAGCGCCACCAACTATCCAAAGTTTCACTTACATTTATGCTAATAACTTTTGAACCACAAGGGATAGAAACATAATATTTTCCGCTGATTCCTCTTAGACGGTTTGTCCGATTTTCACAAAAATCTAATCAGATCATCTTCTGACCATGATGGCAAACAGATATTAAAAGCTTTTTGATAAACCCAATTGTTCTCAAATAAAGCGCAAACTAATTTGATGAAGAACACGCCAAATTGGACGCGAGGCTATATCTCCACAATGTTTTGGTGTATTCAGACCAAACTTGGTACAGATCATCACAAGCATGACCTGAGGCTACATGCTGCGTTTCGACACAGCGCCACCTACTGGTCCGGAGATACGACAAATGGCTATTTTTATTTTTTATAACTCCTAAACGAAATGAGATATCTTCACAGAATTTGGGACCCTTATATGAGCGCACTCGGAGGACACATAAAAAAAGCAGTGGGATTGCATCACTTGGTGGTGCTGTAATTGAACAAAACGTGAAATTAGCACGAAGTACAGTGCAGTATTTTGTTGTAAAATGCTATATTTTAGCGCATTAGCGTATCGTTATAGAACTCAGTATGTGTCATCAGGACCATGCCTCAAAGGTACTCGAATTTCAAGACAAACAACAAACGTTGTAATGAAATATCCAAAAATGCAAATAACTTTTGATTAATTTTGCCTATTTTAATGAAACTTGATAGATTCATTGGGTCATGCCGAGAACAATGATACCATCCATCCATCCATCCATCTTCTTCCGCTTATCCGGGGCCGGGTCGCGGGGGCAGCAGTCTAAGCAGAGATGCCCAGACTTCCCTCTCCCTAGACACTTCCTCTAGCTCTTCCGGGAGGACACCGAGGCGTTCCAAGGCCAGCCGGGAGACATAGTCCCTCCAGCGTGTCCTTGGTCTTCCCCGGGGCCTCCTCCCAGTTGGACATGCCCGAAACACCTTCCCGGGAAGGCGTTCAGGAGGCATCCGGAACAGATGCCCGAGCCACCTCAGCTGTCCCCTCTCGATGTGGAGGAGCAGCGGCTCTACTCCGAGTTCCTCCCGAGTGACTGAGCTTCTCACCCTATCTCTAAGGGAGCGCCCAGCCACCCTACGGAGAAAGCTCATTTCGGCCGCCTGTATCCGGGATCTTGTCCTTTCGGTCATGACCCAAAGCTCATGACCATAGGTGAGAGTAGGAACGTAGATTGACCGGTAAATCAAGAGCTTCGCCTTACGGCTTAGCTCTTTCTTCACCACGACAGACTGGTACATCGACCGCATTACTGCAGAAGCTGCACCGATCCGTCTGTCAATCTCCCGTTCCATCCTCCCCTCACTCGTGAACAAGACCCCTAGATACTTGAACTCCTCCACTTGGGGCAGGAACTCTCCACCAACCTGAAGTGGGCAAGCCACCCTTTTCCGACTGAGGACCATGGCCTCGGATTTAGAGGTGCTGATCCCCATCCCAGCCGCTTCACACTCGGCTGCAAACCGTCCCAGTGCATGCTGAAGGTCCTGGTTAGAAGGGGCCAACACGACAACGTCATCCGCAAAGAGCAGAGACGAAACCGTGTGGTCCCCAAACCTGACACCCTCCGGCCCTTGGCTGCGCCTAGAAATTCTGTCCATAAAAATTATGAACAGAACCGGCGACAAAGGGCAGCCCTGCCGGAGTCCAACATGCACCGGGAACAAGTCTGACTTACTGCCGGCAATGCGGACCAAACTCCTGCTTCGGTCATACAGGGACCGGACAGCCCTCAGCAAAGGACCCCGGACCCCATATTCCCCCAGCACCCTCCACAGGACGCCGCGAGGGACACAGTCGAATGCCTTCTCCAAATCCACAAAACAAATGTGGACTGGTTGGGCAAACTCCCATGAACCCTCCAGCACCCTGTAGAGGGTATAGAGCTGGTCCAGTGTTCCACGACCAGGACGAAAACCACACTGTTCCTCCTGAATCCGAGGTTCCACTATCGGCCGAATTCTCCTCTCCAGTACCCTGGCATAGACTTTCCCGGGGAGGCTGAGAAGTGTGATCCCCCTATAGTTGGAACACACCCTCCGGTCCCCCTTCTTAAAAAGAGGGACCACCACCCCGGTCTGCCATCCCAGAGGCACTGTCCCCGACCGCCACGCGATGCTGCAGAGGCGTGTCAGCCAAGACAGCCCCACAACATCCAGAGACTTGAGGTACTCAGGGCGGATCTCATCCACCCCCGGTGCCTTGCCACCGAGGAGTTTCTTGACCACCTCGGTGACTTCAGCTTGGGTGATGGACGAGTCCTCCTCTGAGCCCCCAGCCTCTGCTTCCTCGATGGAAGACGTGACGGCGGGATTGAGGAGATCCTCGAAGTATTCCTTCCACCGTCCGACAACATCCCCAGTCGAGGTCAACAGCCGCCCATCGCCACTGTAAACAGCGTTGGTAGGGCACTGCTTCCCCCTCCTGAGGCGCCGGACGGTTTGCCAGAATCTCTTCGAGGCCAGCCGATAGTCCTTTTCCATGGCCTCACCGAAATCCTCCCAGGCCCGAGTTTTTGCCTCCACAACCACCCGGGCTGCAGTCCGTTTAGCCTGCCGGTACCCGTCAGCTGCCTCGGGAGTCCCACAAGCCAGCCAGGCCCGATAGGACTCCTTCTTCAGCTTGACGGCGTCCCTTACTTCCGGTGTCCACCACCGGGTTCGGAGATTGCCGCCTCGACAGGCACCGGAGACCTTGCGTCCACAGCTCCGAGCAGCCGCTTTGACAATGGAGGTGGAGAACATGGTCCACTCGGACTCAATATCTCCAGCCTCCCTCGGGATCTGGTCAAAGCTCTGCCGGAGGCAGGAGTTGAAGATCTCTCTGACAGGAGACTCGGCCAAACGTTCCCAGCAGACCCTCACAGTACGTTTGGGTCTACCGAGTCTATCCAGCTTCCTCCCCCGCCATCGGATCCAACTCACCACCAGGTGGTGATCAGTTGACAGCTCCGCCCCTCTCTTCACCCGAGTGTCCAAGACATACGGCCGCAGGTCAGATGAAACGACCACAAAGTCGATCATTGACCTACGACCTAGGGTGTCCTAGTGCCATGTGCACTGATGGACACCCTTATGCTTGAACATGGTGTTCGTTATTAGATTAGATTAGATTCAACTTTATTGTCATTACACAAGTACAAGTACAAGGCAACGAAATGCAGTTTAGGTCTAACCAGAAGTGCAATAGCAGCAAGTGCAGGATATATACAATGGTTGCGTAAGTGCAGGGCATAAAAATGTACTGAATATATATAAATATGTATAAGTAGAGAGATGGTTATTACTATAAACAGAACTGAATTTACAGATGAATATATACAGTGAATAAATATAAATATACAGATGGCTATTACTATAAACAGAATGTAAACAGAATGTACAGGTGAATATGTACTATGAATATAATATACAGATGGCTATTACTTTGAACAGAGTTTTACAGATAGAGGTATACAATAATATGTTAGGCTAATATGAGGAATATAGCAGTGGATTAAGGTAGTGCAATAAATTATGGACAGAGCTATCCGAAAGAAAGTGTAAAAGTGCAGTGGAAAGTGGTTGCATATTGCAGTTAGAAGTACGGTGCAAAATGCAAATGTAAACAGTTGTTACTGTAATAAACAGTCAGTAGTGCAAATAACAAAGTGAATGTAGGTGTGAGGTAGGAGAGTTTGCAGTTTATGAGGGAAGTGGATCAACGGTGGTTTGAGTTCAGTAAAGAGACAGCTCTGGGGAAAAAACTGTTCTTAAGTCTGCTGGTCCTGGTCCGGAGGATCCTGAAACGCCTGCCGGAGGGCAGGAGAGAAAACAGTCTGTGGGCTGGGTGAGAGGAGTCCTTGAGGATGCTGCGAGCTCGATGCAGACAGCGTTTCCTCTGGATGTGCTCGATGGCAGGTAGTGGAGTCCCTGTGATGCGCTGGGCAGTTTTCACCACCCGCTGCAGTGCCTTGCGCTCCGCAACAGAGCAGCTCCCATACCATACTGCCACACAGTTGGTCAGGATGCTTTCTATTGCGCAGCGGTAGAAGTTCACCAGGATAGCCGAGGAGAGCTGATTCTTCCTCAGTGTCCTCAGGAAGAAGAGGCGCTGGTGAGCCTTCTTGACCAGGCTGGAGGTGTTGGTCGTCCACGACATGTCCGCCGAGATGTGGATCCCCAGGAACTTGAAACTGGAGACACGCTCAACAGCCATTCCATTGATGTGGATGGTGTCGTGTGTGCCTCTTGACTCCTTCCTGAAGTCCACGATGAGCTCCTTCGTTTTGGTGGTGTTGAGGAGCAGGTTATTATCAGCGCACCATGTGGCCAGGTGCTGGATCTCCTCCCTGTAGGCAGTCTCATCGTTGTTGCTGATGAGACCAATCACCGTAGTGTCGTCCGCAAACTTGACGATGGAATTAGTTCCATACACAGGCTTGCAGTCGGAGGTGAAGAGGGAGTAGAGAAACGGACTTAGCACACAGCCCTGTGGTACACCAGTGTTGAGTGTGATGGACGTGGAGCAGGTGGATCCTGATCGAACATTCTGTGGTCTGTCAGTTAGGAAGTCCAAAATCCAGTTACACATTGAAGTGTTGATGCCCAGGTCTCCAAGTTTGGCAATTAACTTGGATGGGACGACAGTGTTGAATGCTGAGCTGAAGTCAACAAACAGCATACGTGCATAGGTGTTTTTACTGTCCAGATGGGTGAGCACAGAGTGCAGTGCCATGGAAACTGCATCCTCTGTGCTCCTATTGCTGCGATAGGCAAACTGGTGTGAGTCCAATGTGGATGGTATAGAGTCTTTTAGGTGTTCCAGGACCAGCCGCTCAAAGCACTTCATAATGATGGGTGTGAGTGCTACAGGGCGGTAGTCATTAGGGCACCTCGGGCTGGAGTGTTTCGGCACTGGCACAATGGAAGTGCGTTTAAAGCATGATGGTACAGCTGCTTGGGCGAGAGACAGGTTGAAAATGTCTGTAAAAACCCCAGCGAGCTGCTCCGCACATGCCCTGAGAACACGACCAGGGATGTTGTCTGGTCCAGCAGCCTTGTGTGCGCTGATCCGGCTCAGTGCCTTGCAGACATCTGTAGAGGAGAGTGTGATTGGTGGGTGGTCATCTGAGGGTTTGAGCTTGGTGGCAGTTTCTCTGTTGTCTCTTTCAAAACGAGCATAAAAGTAATTTAGCTCGTTCAGGAAGTTGACATCAGTGGCTGCGGGGGTGGAGTGGGTGGGTTTATAATCACTGATGGCCTGAATGCCCTGCCACATGCGTCGAGGGTCAGAGTTGGAAAAGTGTCCCTCTATCTTTAGCTTGTAGCAGTGCTTGGCCTTTTTGATGCCCCTCTTCAGGTTTGCTCTGGATGCGCTGTAGGCTTGTGCATCTCCTGATCTGAAGGCAGTATTGCGTAACTTCAGCAGGAGTCGTACTTCCCTGTTCATCCAAGGCTTCTGATTTGGGTATGTGGTGATCTGTTTCTGGGTTGTAACACTGTCAATGGTGGTATTGATATGATCCAATACTGAGGAGGTGTAGGAGTCAATGTCCGTGTGAGCGCCACTGGTGGCTTGAGAAGCAAACATACTCCAGTCTGTGTTTAGAAACCTTTCCTGGAGTGTGGAGTCTGCCCCCGCAGGCCACACCTTGATTGTCTTCACTGATGGCTTCACACGGTTGATGAGGGGTGCATATTTGGGGCTGAGGAACAAAGAGATGTGGTCTGACTGTCCCAGGTGGGGGAGGGGTGTTGCAACGTAAGCTCCAGCCATGTTTGTGTAAACATGGTCTAAGGTTTTGTTTCCTCTGGTGTGGCAGGAAACATGCTGGTGAAACTTGGGTAGTACTGACTTTAAGTTTGAGTGATTAAAGTCACCTGCAACAATAAACGCAGCTTCAGGGTGATCAGTCTGTTGTTTACTGATGGCTGCGTGAAGTTCTTTCATAGCAAGCTTGGCATCAGCATCGGGTGGAATATAAGCAGCAGTTATAATGGTGGACGTGAACTCCCGCGGTAGATAAAACGGTCTACATTTAACCATGAGAAACTCCAGGTTAGCTGAACAATGACTCCCAACAATAGCAGAGTTTGTGCACCAAGCTTTGTTAATATAAATGCACAATCCACCCCCTCTGGTCTTCCCGGAGCCATCTAATGTTCTATCTGCCCGGAGTGTGTGACGTCCCGCTAGCTCAATAGCGGTGTCCGGTATTCCGCTGTTTAACCAGGTTTCAGTGAAGATTAGGACGTTACAGTTCAAAAGTTTCTTACTGTGTGTGATGCTGAGTCGAATCTCCTCCATTTTGTTCACTAGCGATCGTACATTAGCAAGGAAAATGCTGGGTAAAGAGAGCCGATGAGGAGAACGCGTTAGCTTAGTCCGCAATCCTCCACGCTTCCCCCGCCTTTGTTTACGATCACGCCGCCTTCTGCGTGCACTTCCGCCCGGCCGGGTTACGCGCATCGCCTCGGGCGTCCTAGCGATCTCAGGAAGGAGTTGAAGATTGTCCATAAAACTGTCGGAAATTCGCAAACCAATATCCAAAAGCTCAGCGCGGGTGTACGATGTAAAGGCACAACTGTTCTGTACGAACAGACCCGAGATGAGCAAGAAAAATACCGCAAAATTGCAGAATCTGGAGAGACGCTGAGCCTCGCGATCTACTCGCGCCGCCATCTTGGTCATGATGGACAAACTGTAACTAGCACAGAAGTCCAATAACTGAACACCACTCGGGTTCAGATCCGGGGGGCCGTTCCTCCCAATAACGCCCCTCCAGGTTTCACTGTCATTGCCCACGTGGGCGTTGAAGTCCCCCAGTAGAACGACGGAGTCCCCAGTCGGAGCACTCTCCAGCACCCCTCCCAGGGACACCAAGAAGGTCGGGTACTCTGCACTGCTGTTTGGCCCGTAGGCACACACAACAGTGAGAGACCTATCCCCGAGCCGAAGCCGCAGGGAAACAACCCTCTCGTTCACCGGGGTAAACTCCAACACAATGATACCAATTATGTCTTATTTGCTCGAACTTCCTGTCCGCCATTTTGAATTTCTTTGAAAACCTACTTTTTCGAAACCATGCCGGCAAAAAGTTCTCTGCAACGCTTTGGCATATTGACACCAAACTTCAAACTTTTTTTGCATGTGTCGTTTTGTGCTTGGCTATATTTGTTAGATGGTACACTCTAAAAAATGCTGGGTTAAAAACAAGTTGGGTTGAAAATGGACTAACCCAGTGAATGGGTTGTTTTAAGCAAACGTTTAACCTAACCGCTGGGTTAAAACAACCCAATTGATGGCTTAGTCCATTTTCAACCCAACTTGGGTTGTTTTTAACCCAGAATTTTTTAGTTTTAGAGTGTACTGTATGTTTAAAATGTACAGTCTTTTACTTTCACGGCTAGACAAGGGTTACGGGCTATTTTAATAAAACTTTTAAAGGAAGTCTTCATGGGGTTTTAAAAGAAATTATGTAATCAAGTTTCAGCTCGTCCGTTTTAAATACCGTGTGTGAGGAAAGAAGACATACTTTTAAAAACAGAGATTTTTGGAGCACTTGTGTCCATCAATGTATTAACACCTAATGATAATCATTCCTAAACCACCTGAGGATCGTTGCCAAGCAAGTCTGCCAAGATTTTACGATCTTTACAGTGGTTTGCTGTTATGAAAATGTTTTACAGGTCTGCTCATGCCACACTGTTTTACTGTGTGTTCGGGCGATTAGTCTAATTAGAAGACGCTCAACCAAACAGGCAAATCACTTGCATGTTGATTCCTGGTCATAGTTTCGGTCAAGATTTATCATTGCCTGAGTGTGTAGAGTGATGAAAAAAAACCGTGGATTGAATATGTGCGAGCAAACGGAGAGCGAGGATCAGTCGCGTCGTGCATTGAAGCCATTATGAGCTGCAGTTTTTAAAAGCAGAGCTGAGCTGAAGCCCCACCGCGGCAGAAAGGCGATACTGGCACAGGAAGCGCAAATATGGACCAGATGTGTTTGTTATTTAGCGGCGGAGGACTAAAGGCTGCTCTGTTGGCACGTCGCGTCTGCGTGCCGTTTGGCCACAGTTTCTCATTATTCTTTTCCCTGATGAGCCACTTCATCCATTTCAGCCGACTGAATGGGTCTCAGTGTTTGCATGCGGTACGTAATGGTGAAAATGTGTGGTGCATCTTTATTGTTTGAGAGAAAGAGTCCATGTCCTTCGCTCCTGTAAGAGCTCTATTATTTGCACAGTACATACAGTATAAATGATTGGGGTCAAGGGATTTTAGTGCTGTCAAATCGATTAATCGCGATTAATCACATCCAAGATAACAGTTTGTGTTGACATAATATATGAGCGTGTAATGTGTGCACTCTAAAAATGCTGGGTTAGAAACAACCCAAGCTGGGTTACATTTTGGTTGCGATATCAGGTGACAGGTTGATATTTTGTTGTTTTTAGGTTGTGGTATTAACTAACCAAAATCCAACGTCGAGCCAACGTCTCAAACGAACGCCAAATTGACGTCAGATACTGACATTTAGTCATGAGGTATGACGACCAAAACCCAACGTCTCCTTGATGTCATAATGGTAATGTCTACACAACATCAAATTCTAACATCATTAGACGTTGATCTTTTGTTGGTTTTAGGTTGTGGTATTAACTAACCAAAATCCAACGTGGAGCCAACGCCATATTGACGTCAGATACTGACATTCAGTCATGAGGTAGGCCTATGATGACCAAAACCTAACGTCCACACAAAGTCAAATTCTAACATTATTAGACGTTGATATTTTGTTAGTTTTAGGTTGTGGTCTTAAGCCAAGACGTCAACATCCAATGTTGCATTTTGGTTGAAAATGTAAGATCAATCTGAGGTCATATTGACATCCAGTGCCTGCTGGGTTTAAGCAAGAGAGCAACTACTGAAGTCTTAAGGTAGAGTTTAATCGCTCTATATAGTTCATATATAGCTGTAATAGTTTAAAGGTGTCATGAACTGGCTTTTTGAAAAAAAATGTCCTGTTGTCTGAGGTCAACTAGTGACATTTGCATGGTTTTTACATTCAGAAACATCATAATGAATCAGTAATGGGCTATTTTCCACCCTGGTTTTGAGGCTCTCTGAAGAAACGGTCGGTTTTGATGGGCGTGTCGCATTGAAGACTTGGAAGTAAATGCCCACAGCTAAGATTGGATAAGATTTGCATATTTTATGAGCTTCAGTTCATCTCAGTACATGTGGGGATTGTTTTGAAAGCATCTGGGGAAACGCTCACAGGACTCGCAAAATATCTTTATCAAACAAACACAATGATTCATCTCTCATCACCTGCCATTGATTGGAATGTTATTTTTTTATTACTTGGCCGACCCAATCAGTGAATAACCGCGACCCATACACACACACACACACACACACACACACACACACACACACACACCACACACACGCCACACACACGCACACACACACGCACGCACGCGCACGTCCGTGCACACACACACGCAATAACAGCTTCTCCAGCCTGTGACCGCATGCTGAGGTGTGTAATCAATAGATATCAAACGATCTGTAACAATGCAATACTAACACAAGGGAAAGTTGATTTCTCGATCCATCACCCCTTTAATCATCGCACAGTATTATTAAACGCTGCAGAAGATGTTTCTGACTGCAATATTATAGGCTGCAAAAATACAGTAAAACTATTTAAAATCCCTCTAATATGCTGATTGAAACATTTCTGATTATCAGTGTTGACAATTGTTGGACAGACAGTTCAAAAGAACAGCATTTATTTAAAACAGAAATCTTATGTAACATTTAATGTGACTTTGAATCAATATAATGTATCTCAATAAATCTATTAACAGCAAACAACACCCATCACTGTAATAAAACATGCTTTATTATACACCCTGAGCCTTTAAACCCGAGCGCTGAACGGATGTTTATTGCTCTCAGATCCATTGGTTAGTATTTATCTCAGCATCTGGTTTCTAAGTTTACAACATGTCAAGAAAATGAATCATCACAACCTCTGATTCATGTGTAAAACTTGCAGGAAAACACTCGTCTGACCTTTTCTTACTGGCATTCACAGTCAGAACGCAACCTGTATTAGATCAGAGACAAACTGAACTGCTATACACCCATCAGGCATAACATTATGACCTAATATTGTGTTGGTCCCCCTGACCCGTCGAGGCATGGACTCCTCTAGACCCCTGAAGGTGTGCTGTGGTATCTGGCACCAAGATGTTAGCAGCAGATCCTTTAAGTCCTGTAAGTTGTGAGGCGGGGCCTCCACGGATCGGACTTATTTGTTCAGCTCATCCCACAGATGCTCGATTGGATTGAGATCTGGGGAATTTGGAGGCCGAGTCAACGCCTCAAACTCGTTGTTGTGCTCCTCAAAGCATTCCTGAAGCATTTGTGCTTTGTGGCGGCGCATTATCTGCTGAAAGAGCCACAGCCACAGGGAATACCGTTTCCATGAGAGGCTGGACATGGGCTCAACAATGCTTAGGTAGGTGGGACGTGTCAGTCACATCCACATGGATGGAGGACCCAAGGTTTCCCAGCAGAACATTGCCCAAAGCATCAATGCCTCCGCCGCCACGCCTTCTTCCCATAGTGCACCTGGTGCCATGTGTTCCCCAGGTGAGCCACACACACGCACCCGGCCGTCCACGTGATGTAGAAGAACACGTGATCATCAGACCAGGCCACCTTCTTCCATTGCTCCGTGGTCCAGTTCTGATGCTCGTGCCACTGTTGGTGCTTTGGGCGGTGGACAGGGGTCAGCATGGGCACCCTGACTGGTCAGCGGCTGTGCCGCCCCATACGCCACAAACTGAGATGCTCTGTGTATTCTGAGCCCTTTCTATCAGAACCAGCATTAACTTCTGGAGCAGTTTGAGCTCCAGTAGCTCGTCTGTTTGATCGGACCACACGGACCAGCCTTCGCTCCCCACGTGCATCAATGAGCCTCGGCCGCCCATGACCCTGTGGCCGGTTCTCCACTGGTCCTTCCTTGGAGCACTTTTGATAGAGACTGACCACTGCAGACCGGGAACAGCCCACAAGAGCTGCAGTTTTGGAGATGCTCTGACCCAGTCGTCAAGCCGTCACAATCTGGCCCTTGTCAAACTCGCTCAAATCCTTACGCTTGCCCATTTTTCCTGCTTAACACATCAACTCTGAGGACAAAATGTTCACTTGCTGCCTAATATATCCCACCCACTAACAGAGATCATCAGTGTTATTCACTGGTCATAATGTTATGCCTGATCGGTGTATACACAATATATAAAAAGAGAAAGGGAAGTTCAACAGAGAAACGGATCCACAGTCATGTCCTACAGTGTGAGAGTCATTAATTGGACTACATGTCTAATTCACACACACTTCCTTCTTTAAACACACTACACTAGATATATAGCAGTGTCAGTCCGTCAGGGTTATTTATACTCCGCTCTGCTGCCATGAACTGATCAAACTCTGTTTTACAAGAGTGTATTACAGCTTACGATTTGGCCGAAGGTGGAACGTTTTCAAAAATGTGGGACTAACATGAAAACGCAGTAGAAATGCGGTGGACAGCAGGTAACCTCGCTTCAGCGAGAGATATATTATCCACAGCACATCTAAAGCAGCTGTTCTGCCTTTGTTTTCAAGCTCTCATTCATGAAGCAGACTTTATTTTAAGGTGGTCCGGCCTTGCATTTTGTATACAGGCGTTTAGGTCAAGCTAGGATTTATGAAAGGAATGAAACCTCAAAGAGGAAAAGTTCACTCAGAATGAAAATCCTGACAGTAACTCATCATTGTGTTGATTCAAACCCGGACACGTAAAATATGATGTTTTGAAGAACGTTCACGCAGCTCTTTTCCAACAAAACCATAGAGTGACCAAAAAACATCAGAAGAGAAGCATTTAAAATCTATATTAAACGATTAGAAATATATAAATGAGGTCAGCTTGCAGAGTAGACGCTCCAAGAGCAAAATATTCTTGACCGTGTCCCAGAAATAAATAACAAATGAATGAAGATGACAGCTCGTGTAAGAATCATGGAGCGCACGGCTTCCTGAGGAAGTGAGGTGAGGCCGGTGTGGGCCGCGGTTCCTCTCTGACGAACTCTCCATTGAGATGTGTTTCCTGAGGAAACCATCCTGCCTCCTGCTCCCCTCAGACCGTCTGTTTGTTCTTTATCCTGCACTTCTATTTCTCGTTCTCTCGGGTTTCAGTGTTTTCATTACTTCAGTGTTTCTCAAACAAACACTTCAAATGCCTCTATTATGCATTTTTTAGAGGTTCGTCATATTCTACAATAGGTTTACATGCATCCAAGGTCAAAATATGCTTTGTTTTTTAATAATAGCCTACACATCAGCATCAGATCTTCTCTCTCAGAGTCTGAAACGGTTCAATCAAGGATTCAGTCTCTCTAAACCCCGCCTTTCTGAGAGCCTGCTCTGCTCTGATTGGTCAGATGGCCCAGTCTGACACACAGTGAAACGAACAGTACCGATGATGTGGGTTTACAGTATCAATCTCATCAAAGTGGATTTGCTTTGGCAGCAGAAAACAGCGTCTTCTCCACATGAACAACACCAACCAAACTCTTCAGTCTCAGAGACGACTACAGTGATTGAGGGCGGGGCAAAGAGACGCTGTTCACCGGCAGCCAATGAGGAGCATTATGCTAATTAGTTACCATACGTAGGTTCAGCAGGAAGTGAGACTGGAATTACTGACCATAGATATCCATAATAAAGGCTAGATGTCTTACGGCGGAGTCTCTAACATCATCACCGGCGGCCATCTTGTCACAGGCAAGCTTTCTGGCGGCTCCTGATGTAAGGCGAGTGATCTGAACACAAATACTCTTATCTCGCTGAAATCTGGACGGATTTACAGATGGTTTGGTTTCTCACAAACGTTATTAACGTGGCTATAATTCTGGATGCTTTGACAAATTATTAATAATTATTCATAAGTGTGCAATGTCATAACTACATCTCTGACGTTTATGACAAACCAAACAGTTTGAAAATCGGTAGAAATTTGAGCAAGTTATGGTTATTTAAACAGCACATGCACCATTAAACACAATGTTAGAAGTGAGTGAGCTGACTGTGACAAGATGGCCGCCAGGTGCGGACGTCGACCTCCATTGGCCAGCAGCGCGGACGAGACTTCTAGCCTTCATTATGGATATCTATGGGTCAGACAACTCGTTTCAGTTCAGAATCACTTCTTTCTTTTGAGGAACATAACAGAGGCACAGAGATTTCATCCCCCCCAAATATAAAGTCATCTTTTATTTATTCCAAGACCTAAAAGTCTTTCTTCAGTGGGACACAAATAGCATAATGTTTTGATTTCACGATATAACTCACAGATTCATGACCTGATTATAAAGCACAGCCTGTAATAAAACATCTGACTGTTCTAAAGAAACACATCTCCGGCTTCATATGTCCCTTGATAATCCTCGGCTGAGATCGACCCAGTTGCATATCATCACCTCAATGCTGTGCACGGACAGGTAAAGGTGCTGTAATTAATAACAACATCTGGATGTAATGAGGCAGACGCCGTTTGATTCACCTAAACGAAGCAAACAGCCTCACACACACACCACAGCCTGAGTCTCACACACACCACAGCCTGCTCCTCACACACACCACAGCCTGAGCTTCACACACACACACACACACACACACACACACACACACACACACCACAGCCTGAGCGAGCCTCACACACACACCACAGCCTGAGCCTCACACACACCACAGCCTGAGCGAGCCTCACACACACCACAGCCTGCTCCTCACACACACCACAGCCTGAGTCTCACACACACCACAGCCTGCTCCTCACACACACCACAGCCTGCTCCTCACACACACCACAGCCTGAGTCTCACACACACCACAGCCTGCTCCTCACACACACCACAGCCTGCTCCTCACACACAACACAGCCTAAGTCTCACACACACCACAGCCTGCTCCTCTCACACACACCACAGCCTGCTCCTCTCACACACACCACAGCCTGCTCCTCACACACACCACAGCCTGAGTCTCACACACACCACAGCCTGAGTCTCACACACACCACAGCCTGAGCCTCACACACACCACAGCCTGAGTATCACACACACCACAGCCTGCTCCTCTCACACACACCACAGCCTGCTCCTCTCACACACCACAGCCTGAGTCTCACACACACCACAGCCTGAGTCTCACACACACCACAGCCTGAGCCTCACACACACCACAGCCTGAGTATCACACACACCACAGCCTGCTCCTCTCACACACACCACAGCCTGCTCCTCACACACACCACAGCCTGCTCCTCTCACACACCACAGCCTGAGTCTCACACACACCACAGCCTGAGCCTCACACACACCACAGCCTGAGCCTCACACACACCACAGCCTGAGACTCACACACACCACAGCCTGCTCCTCACACACACCACAGCCTAAGTCTCACACACACCACAGCCTACTCCTCTCACACACACCACAGCCTGCTCCTCACACACACCACAGCCTGCTCCTCTTACACACACCACAGCCTGAGCTTCACACACACCTAGCCTGAGTCTCACACACACACACCACAGCCTGCTCCTCACACACACCACAGCCTGAGACTCACACACACTACAGCCTGAGACTCACACACACCACAGCCTGCTCCTCACACACACCACAGCCTGAGCCTCACACACCCCACAGCCTGAGCCTCACACACACCACAGCCTGAGTCTCACACACACCACAGCCTGAGTCTCACACACACCACAGCCTGAGTCTCACACCACGGCCTGCTCCTCACACACACCACGGCCTGCTCCTCACACACACCACGGCCTGCTCCTCACACACACCACAGCCTGAGTATCACACACACCACAGCCTGAGTATCACACACACCACAGCCTGAGTCTCACACACACCACGGCCTGCTCCTCACACACACCACGGCCTGCTCCTCACACACACCACGGCCTGCTCCTCACACACACCACGGCCTACTCCTCACACACACCACGGCCTGCTCCTCACACACACCACGGCCTGAGCCTTACACACCCCACAGCCTGAGCCTCACACACACCACAGCCTGAGCCTCACACACACCACTGCCTGAGTCTCACACACACCACAGCCTGAGTATCACACACACCACAGCCTGAGTCTCACACACACCACGGCCTGCTCCTCACACACACCACAGCCTGCTCCTCACACACACCACAGCCTGAGCCTCACACACACCAAAGCCTGAGTCTCACACACACACCACAGCCTGCTCCACACACACACCAAAGCCTGAGTCTCACACACACACCACAGCCTGCTCCTCACACACACCACAGCCTGAGCCTCACACACACCACAGCCTGAGTCTCACACACACCACAGCCTGCTCCTCACACACACCACAGCCTGCTCCTCACACACACCACGGCCTGCTCCTCACACACACCACGGCTTGCTCCTCACACACACCACAGCCTGAGTCTCACACACACCACAGCCTGAGTCTCACACACACCACAGCCTGAGTCTCACACACACCACAGCCTGCTCCTCACACACACCACGGCCTGAGCCTCACACACCCCACAGCCTGAGTCTCACAAACACCACAGCCTGAGCCTCACACACACCACTGCCTGAGTCTCACACACACCACAGCCTGAGTATCACACACACCACAGCCTGAGTCTCACACACACCACGGCCTGCTCCTCACACACACCACGGCCTGCTCCTCACACACACCACAGCCTGAGTCTCACACACACCACAGCCTGAGTATCACACACACCACGGCCTGCTCCTCACACACACCACGGCCTGCTCCTCACACACACCAGGGCCTGCTCCTCACACACACCAGGGCCTGCTCCTCACACACACCACGGCCTGCTCCTCACACACACCACGGCCTGCTCCTCACACACACCACGGCCTGCTCCTCACACACACCACAGCCTGAGTCTCACACACACCACAGCCTGCTCCTCACACACACCACGGCCTGCTCCTCACACACACCACAGCCTGAGTCTCACACACACCACAGCCTGCTCCTCACACACACCACAGCCTGCTCCTCACACACACCACGGCCTGCTCCTCACACACACCACGGCCTGCTCCTCACACACACCACAGCCTGAGCCTCACACAACCCACAGCCTGCTCCTCACACACACCGCAGCATGCTCCTCACACACCCCACAGTCTGAGCCTCACACACACCACAGCCTGCTCCTCACACACACCACAGCCTGCTCCTCACACACACCACAGTCTGAGTCTCACACACACCACAGTCTGAGCCTCACAAACACCACAGCCTGAGTCTCACACACACCACAGCCTGCTCCTCACACACACCACAGTCTGAGTCTCACACACACCACAGCCTGCTCCTCACACACACTACAGCCCGAGCCTCACACACACCACAGCCTGCTCCTCACACACACCACAGCCTGAGTCTCACACACACCACAGCCTGAGTCTCACACACCACAGCCTGCTCCTCACACACACCACAGTCTGAGCCTCACACACACCACAGCCTGAGCCTCACACACACCACAGCCTGAGCCTCACACACACACACACCCCACAGCCTGAGCCTCACACACACTACAGCCCGAGACTCACACACACACACCACAGCCTGCTCCTCACACACACCACGGCCTGCTCCTCACACACACCACAGCCTGAGTATCACACACACCACAGCCTGAGTCTCACACACACAACAGCCTGAGTCTCACACACACCACGGCCTGCTCCTCACACACACCACGGCCTGCTCCTCACACACACCACGGCCTACTCCTCACACACACCACGGCCTGCTCCTCACACACACCACGGCCTGAGCCTCACACACCCCACAGCCTGAGCCTCACACACACCACGGCCTGCTCCTCACACACACCACGGCCTACTCCTCACACACACCACGGCCTGCTCCTCACACACACCACGGCCTGAGCCTCACACACCCCACAGCCTGAGCCTCACACACACCACAGCCTGAGCCTCACACACACCACTGCCTGAGTCTCACACACACCACAGCCTGAGTATCACACACACCACAGCCTGAGTCTCACACACACCACGGCCTGCTCCTCACACACACCACAGCCTGCTCCTCACACACACCAGGGCCTGAGTCTCACACACACACCACAGCCTGCTCCACACACACACCAAAGTCTGAGTCTCACACACACACCACAGCCTGCTCCTCACACACACCACAGCCTGCTCCTCACACACACCACAGCCTGAGCCTCACACACACCACAGCCTGAGTCTCACACACACCACAGCCTGCTCCTCACACACACCACAGCCTGCTCCTCACACACACCACGGCCTGCTCCTCACACACACCACGGCTTGCTCCTCACACACACCACAGCCTGAGTCTCACACACACCACAGCCTGAGTCTCACACACACCACAGCCTGAGTCTCACACACACCACAGCCTGCTCCTCACACACACCACGGCCTGAGCCTCACACACCCCACAGCCTGAGTCTCACAAACACCACAGCCTGAGCCTCACACACACCACAGCCTGAGTATCACACACACACCACGGCCTGCTCCTCACACACACCACGGCCTGCTCCTCACACACACCACGGCCTGCTCCTCACACACACCACGGCCTGCTCCTCACACACACCACGGCCTGAGCCTCACACACCCCACAGCCTGAGTCTCACACACACCACAGCCTGAGTCTCACACACACCACAGCCTGAGTATCACACACACCACGGCCTGCTCCTCACACACACCACGGCCTGCTCCTCACACACACCAGGGCCTGCTCCTCACACACACCAGGGCCTGCTCCTCACACACACCACGGCCTGCTCCTCACACACACCACGGCCTGCTCCTCACACACACCACGGCCTGCTCCTCACACACACCACGGCCTGCTCCTCACACACACCACAGCCTGAGTCTCACACACACCACAGCCTGCTCCTCACACACACCACGGCCTGCTCCTCACACACACCACAGCCTGAGTCTCACACACACCACAGCCTGAGTATCACACACACCACGGCCTGCTCCTCACACACACCACGGCCTGCTCCTCACACACACCAGGGCCTGCTCCTCACACACACCAGGGCCTGCTCCTCACACACACCACGGCCTGCTCCTCACACACACCACGGCCTGCTCCTCACACACACCACGGCCTGCTCCTCACACACACCACGGCCTGCTCCTCACACACACCACAGCCTGAGTCTCACACACACCACAGCCTGCTCCTCACACACACCACGGCCTGCTCCTCACACACACCACAGCCTGAGTCTCACACACACCACAGCCTGCTCCTCACACACACCACAGCCTGCTCCTCACACACACCACGGCCTGCTCCTCACACACACCACGGCCTGCTCCTCACACACACCACAGCCTGAGCCTCACACAACCCACAGCCTGCTCCTCACACACACCGCAGCATGCTCCTCACACACCCCACAGTCTGAGCCTCACACACACCACAGCCTGCTCCTCACACACACCACAGCCTGCTCCTCACACACACCACAGTCTGAGTCTCACACACACCACAGTCTGAGCCTCACAAACACCACAGCCTGAGTCTCACACACACCACAGCCTGCTCCTCACACACACCACAGTCTGAGTCTCACACACACCACAGCCTGCTCCTCACACACACTACAGCCCGAGCCTCACACACACCACAGCCTGCTCCTCACACACACCACAGCCTGAGTCTCACACACACCACAGCCTGAGTCTCACACACCACAGCCTGCTCCTCACACACACCACAGTCTGAGCCTCACACACACCACAGCCTGAGCCTCACACACACCACAGCCTGAGCCTCACACACACACACACCCCACAGCCTGAGCCTCACACACACTACAGCCCGAGACTCACACACACACACCACAGCCTGCTCCTCACACACACCACGGCCTGCTCCTCACACACACCACAGCCTGAGTATCACACACACCACAGCCTGAGTCTCACACACACAACAGCCTGAGTCTCACACACACCACGGCCTGCTCCTCACACACACCACGGCCTGCTCCTCACACACACCACGGCCTACTCCTCACACACACCACGGCCTGCTCCTCACACACACCACGGCCTGAGCCTCACACACCCCACAGCCTGAGCCTCACACACACCACAGCCTGAGCCTCACACACACCACTGCCTGAGTCTCACACACACCACAGCCTGAGTATCACACACACCACAGCCTGAGTCTCACACACATCACGGCCTGCTCCTCACACACACCACAGCCTGCTCCTCACACACACCACAGCCTGAGCCTCACACACACCAAAGCCTGAGTCTCACACACACACCACAGCCTGCTCCACACACACACCAAAGCCTGAGTCTCACACACACACCACAGCCTGCTCCTCACACACACCACAGCCTGAGCCTCACACACACCACAGCCTGAGTCTCACACACACCACAGCCTGCTCCTCACACACACCACAGCCTGCTCCTCACACACACCACGGCCTGCTCCTCACACACACCACGGCTTGCTCCTCACACACACCACAGCCTGAGTCTCACACACACCACAGCCTGAGTCTCACACACACCACAGCCTGAGTCTCACACACACCAGAGCCTGAGTCTCACACACACCACGGCCTGAGTCTCACAAACACCACAGCCTGAGTCTCACACACACCACGGCCTGCTCCTCACACACACCACAGCCTGAGTCTCACACACACCACGGCCTGCTCCTCACACACACCACAGCCTGCTCCTCACACACACCACAGCCTGAGTATCACACACACCACAGCCTGAGTCTCACACACACAACAGCCTGAGTCTCACACACACCACGGCCTGCTCCTCACACACACCACGGCCTGCTCCTCACACACACCACGGCCTACTCCTCACACACACCACGGCCTGCTCCTCACACACACCACGGCCTGAGCCTCACACACACCACAGCCTGAGTATCACACACACCACAGCCTGAGTCTCACACACATCACGGCCTGCTCCTCACACACACCACAGCCTGAGTCTCACACACACCACGGCCTGCTCCTCACACACACCACGGCCTGAGCCTCACACACACCACGGCCTGCTCCTCACACACACCACAGCCTGAGTCTCACACACACCACGGCCTGCTCCTCACACACACCACAGCCTGAGTCTCACACACACACCACAGCCTGAGTATCACACACACCACAGCCTGAGTCTCACACACATCACGGCCTGCTCCTCACACACACCACAGCCTGAGTATCACACACACCACAGCCTGAGTCTCACACACATCACGGCCTGCTCCTCACACACACCACAGCCTGAGTCTCACACACACCACGGCCTGCTCCTCACACACACCACGGCCTGAGCCTCACACACACCACGGCCTGCTCCTCACACACACCACAGCCTGAGTCTCACACACACCACGGCCTGCTCCTCACACACACCACGGCCTGAGCCTCACACACACCACAGCCTGAGTATCACACACACCACAGCCTGAGTCTCACACACATCACGGCCTGCTCCTCACACACACCACAGCCTGAGTCTCACACACACCACAGCCTGAGTATCACACACACCACAGCCTGAGTCTCACACACATCACGGCCTGCTCCTCACACACACCACAGCCTGCTCCTCACACACACCACAGCCTGAGCCTCACACACACCAAAGCCTGAGTCTCACACACACACCACAGCCTGCTCCACACACACACCAAAGCCTGAGTCTCACACACACACCACAGCCTGCTCCTCACACACACCACAGCCTGAGCCTCACACACACACCACAGCCTGAGTCTCACACACACCACAGCCTGCTCCTCACACACACCACGGCCTGCTCCTCACACACACCACAGCCTGCTCCTCACACACACCACAGCCTGCTCCTCACACACACCACGGCCTGCTCCTCACACACACCACGGCTTGCTCCTCACACACACCACAGCCTGAGTCTCACACACACCACAGCCTGAGTCTCACACACACCACAGCCTGAGTCTCACACACACCACAGCCTGAGTCTCACACACACCACAGCCTGCTCCTCACACACACCACGGCCTGCTCCTCACAAACACCACAGCCTGAGTCTCACACACACCACAGCCTGAGTCTCACACACACCACAGCCTGCTCCTCACACACACCACGGCCTGCTCCTCACACACACCACAGCCTGAGTCTCACACACACCACGGCCTGCTCCTCACACACACCACGGCCTGCTCCTCACACACACCACAGCCTGAGTCTCACACACACCACAGCCTGAGTATCACACACACCACGGCCTGCTCCTCACACACACCACGGCCTGCTCCTCACACACACCAGGGCCTGCTCCTCACACACACCAGGGCCTGCTCCTCACACACACCACGGCCTGCTCCTCACACACACCACGGCCTGCTCCTCACACACACCACAGCCTGCTCCTCACACACACCACGGCCTGCTCCTCACACACACCACGGCCTGCTCCTCACACACACCACAGCCTGAGTATCACACACACCACGGCCTGCTCCTCACACACACCACGGCCTGCTCCTCACACACACCACAGCCTGAGTCTCACACACACCACAGCCTGCTCCTCACACACACCACAGCCTGCTCCTCACACACACCACGGCCTGCTCCTCACACACACCACGGCCTGCTCCTCACACACACCACAGCCTGAGCCTCACACAACCCACAGCCTGCTCCTCACACACACCACAGCCTGAGTCTCACACACACCACAGCCTGAGCCTCACACAACCCACAGCCTGCTCCTCACACACACCACAGCCTGAGTCTCACACACACCACAGCCTGAGTCTCACACACACCACAGCCTGAGTATCACACACACCACAGCCTGAGCCTCACACACACCACAGCCTGAGTCTCACACACACCACAGCCTGAGCCTCACACACACCACAGCCTGAGTCTCACACACACCACAGCCTGAGTCTCACACACACCACAGCCTGAGTCTCACACCACGGCCTGCTCCTCACACACACCACGGCCTGCTCCTCACACACACCACAGCCTGAGTATCACACACACCACAGCCTGAGTCTCACACACACAACAGCCTGAGTCTCACACACACCACGGCCTGCTCCTCACACACACCACGGCCTACTCCTCACACACACCACGGCCTACTCCTCACACACACCACGGCCTGCTCCTCACACACACCACGGCCTGAGCCTCACACACCCCACAGCCTGAGCCTCACACACACCACAGCCTGAGCCTCACACACACCACTGCCTGAGTCTCACACACACCACAGCCTGAGTATCACACACACCACAGCCTGAGTCTCACACACACCACGGCCTGCTCCTCACACACACCACAGCCTGCTCCTCACACACACCACAGCCTGAGCCTCACACACACCAAAGCCTGAGTCTCACACACACACCACGGCCTGCTCCTCACACACACCACGGCCTGCTCCTCACACACACCACGGCCTTCTCCTCACACACACCACAGCCTGAGCCTCACACACACCACAGCCTGAGCCTCACACACACCACAGCCTGCTCCTCACACACACCACAGCCTGCTCCTCACACACACCACGGCCTGCTCCTCACACACACCACGGCCTGCTCCTCACACACACCACAGCCTGCTCCTCACACACACCACAGCCTGAGTCTCACACACACCACAGCCTGAGCCTCACACACACCACAGCCTGCTCCTCACACACACCACAGCCTGCTCCTCACACACACCACGGCATGCTCCTCACACACACCACAGCCTGAGTCTCACACACACCACAGCCTGAGCCTCACACACACCACAGCCTGAGTCTCACACACACCACAGCCTGAGTATCACACACACCACAGCCTGAGTCTCACACACACCAAAGCCTGAGTCTCACACACACCACAGCCTGAGCCTCACACACACCACAGCCTGAGTCTCACACACACCACAGCCTGAGCCTCACACACACCACAGCCTGAGTCTCACACACACCACGGCCTGCTCCTCACACACACCACAGCCTGAGTCTCACACACACCAAAGCCTGAGCCTCACACACACCACAGCCAGAGCCTCACACACACCACAGCCTGAGCCTCACACACACCACAGCCTGCTCCTCACACACACCACAGCCTGCTCCTCACACACACCACGGCATGCTCCTCACACACACCACAGCCTGAGTCTCACACACACCACGGCCTGCTCCTCACACACACCACAGCCTGAGTCTCACACACACCACAGCCTGAGTATCACACACACCACAGCCTGAGTCTCACACACACCAAAGCCTGAGTCTCACACACACCACAGCCTGAGCCTCACACACACCACAGCCTGAGTCTCACACACACCAAAGCCTGAGTCTCACACACACCACAGCCTGAGCCTCACACACACCACAGCCTGAGTCTCACACACACCACGGCCTGCTCCTCACACACACCACAGCCTGAGTCTCACACACACCAAAGCCTGAGCCTCACACACACCACAGCCAGAGCCTCACACACACCACAGCCTGAGTCTCACACACACCAAAGCCTGAGTCTCACACACACCACAGCCTGAGCCTCACACACACCACAGCCTGAGTCTCACACACACCACGGCCTGCTCCTCACACACACCACAGCCTGAGTCTCACACACACCAAAGCCCGAGCCTCACACACACCACAGCCAGAGCCTCACACACACCATAGCCTGAGTCTCACATACACACACACACACACCACAGCCTGAGTCTCACACACACACACACACACACACACACACACCACAGCCTGAGTCTCACACACACCACAGCCTGAGTCTCACACACACCACGGCCTGCTCCTCACACACACCCCACAGCCTGAGCCTCACACACACTACAGCCCGAGCCTCACACACACCACAGCCTGCTCCTCACACACACCACGGCCTGCTCCTCACACACACCACAGCCTGAGTCTCACACACACCAAAGCCTGAGTATCACACAACCCACAGCCTGAGCCTCACACACACAACAGCCCGAGCCTCACACACACCACAGCCTGCTCCTCACACACACCACGGCCTGCTCCTCACACACACCACAGCCTGAGTCTCACACACACCACAGCCTGAGTATCACACACACCACAGCCGGAGTCTCACACACACCACGGCCTGCTCCTCACACACACCACGGCCTGCTCCTCACACACACCACGGCCTGCTCCTCACACACACCACGGCCTTCTCCTCACACACACCACAGCCTGAGCCTCACACACACCACAGCCTGCTCCTCACACACACCACGGCCTGCTCCTCACACACACCACAGCCTGAGTCTCACACACACCACAGCCTGAGCCTCACACACACCACAGCCTGAGCCTCACACACACCACAGCCTGAGCCTCACACACACACCACAGCCTGAGCCTCACACACACCACAGCCTGAGCCTCACACACACCACAGCCTGAGCCTCACACACACCACAGCCTGAGCCTCACACACACCACAGCCAGAGCCTCACACACACCACAGCCTGAGCCTCACACACACCACAGCCAGAGCCTCACACACACCACAGCCTGAGCCTCACACACACCACAGCCTGAGCCTCACACACACCACAGCCTGAGCCTCACACACACCACAGCCTGAGCCTCACACACACCACAGCCAGAGCCTCACACACACCACAGCCTGAGCCTCACACACACTACAGCCCGAGCCTCACACACACCACAGCCTGAGCATCACACACACCACAGCCTGAGCCTCACACACACTACAGCCTGAGCCTCACACACACCACAGCCTGAGCATCACACACACTACAGCCTGAGCCTCACACACACCACAGCCTGAGCATCACACACACCACAGCCTGAGCCTCACACACACCACAGCCAGAGCCTCACACACACCACAGCATGAGTCTCACACACACCACAGCCTGAGTCTCACACACACCACAGCCTGAGCATCACACACACCACAGCCTGAGCATCACACACACTACAGCCTGAGCCTCACACACACCACAGCCTGAGCATCACACACACCACAGCCTGAGCCTCACACACACCACAGCCAGAGCCTCACACACACCACAGCATGAGTCTCACACACACCACAGCCTGAGTCTCACACACACCACAGCCAGAGCCTCACACACACCACAGCATGAGTCTCACACACACCACAGCCTGAGTCTCACACACACTACAGCCTGAGCCTCACACACACCACAGCCTGAGCATCACACACACCACAGCCTGAGCCTCACACACACCACAGCCAGAGCCTCACACACACCACAGCCAGAGCCTCACACACACCACAGCATGAGTCTCACACACACCACAGCCTGAGCATCACACACACTACAGCCTGAGCCTCACACACACCACAGCCTGAGCCTCACACACACCACAGCCAGAGCCTCACACACACCACAGCCTGAGCCTCACACACACCACAGCCTGAGCCTCACACACACCACAGCCTGAGCCTCACACACACCAAAGCCTGAGTCTCACACACACCACAGCCTGATCCTCACACACACCACAGCCTGAGCGAGCCTCACACACACCACAGCCTGCTCCTCACACACACCACAGCCTGAGCCTCACACACACCTCAGCCTGAGCATCACACACACCACAGCCTGAGTCTCACACACAAACCAAAGCCTGAGTCTCACACACACACCAAAGGAGCCTCAAACACACCACAGCCTGAGCGAGCCTCACACACACCACAGCCATCTCCTCACACACACCACAGCCATCTCCTCACACACACCACAGCCTGAGCCTCACACACACCACAGCCTGAGCATCACACACACATCAGCCTGAGTCTCACACACACACACACATCAGCCTGAGTCTCACACACACCACAGCCTGAGCCTCACACACACCACAGCCTGAGCCTCACACACACCACAGCCTGAGTCTCACACACACACCAAAGCCTGAGTCTCACACACACACCACAGCCTGAGTCTCACACACACACCAAAGCCTGAGTCTCACACACACCACAGCCTGAGTCTCACACACACCAAAGCCTGAGTATCACACAACCCACAGCCTGAGCCTCACACACACAACAGCCCGAGCCTCACACACACCACAGCCTGCTCCTCACACACACCACGGCCTGCTCCTCACACACACCACAGCCTGAGTCTCACACACACCACAGCCTGAGTATCACACACACCACAGCCGGAGTCTCACACACACCACGGCCTACTCCTCACACACACCACGGCCTGCTCCTCACACACACCACAGCCTGAGCCTCACACACACCACAGCCTGCTCCTCACACACACCACAGCCTGCTCCTCACACACACCACAGCATGCTCCTCACACACACCACAGCCTGAGCCTCACACACACCACAGCCTGAGTCTCACACACACCACGGCCTGCTCCTCACACACACCACAGCCTGAGTCTCACACACACCACAGCCTGAGTATCACACACACTACAGCCCGAGCCTCACACACACCACAGCCAGAGCCTCACACACACCACAGCATGAGTCTCACACACACTACAGCCCGAGCCTCACACACACCACAGCCAGAGCCTCACACACACCACAGCCTGAGCCTCACACACACTACAGCCTGAGCCTCACACACACCACAGCCTGAGCCTCACACACACCACAGCCAGAGCCTCACACACACCACAGCATGAGTCTCACACACACTACAGCCCGAGCCTCACACACACCACAGCCAGAGCCTCACACACACCACAGCCTGAGCCTCACACACACTACAGCCCGAGCCTCACACACACCACAGCCAGACCCTCACACACACCACAGCATGAGTCTCACACACGCTACAGCCCGAGCCTCACACACACCACAGCCAGAGCCTCACACACACCACAGCCTGAGCCTCACACACACTACAGCCCGAGCCTCACACACACCACAGCCAGAGCCTCACACACACCATAGCCTGAGTCTCACATACACACACACACACACACCACAGCCTGAGTCTCACACACACACACACACACACACACCACAGCCTGAGTCTCACACACACCACAGCCTGAGTCTCACACACACCACGGCCTGCTCCTCACACACACCCCACAGCCTGAGCCTCACACACACTACAGCCCGAGCCTCACACACACCACAGCCTGCTCCTCACACACACCACGGCCTGCTCCTCACACACACCACAGCCTGAGTCTCACACACACCAAAGCCTGAGTATCACACACACCACAGCCTGCTCCTCACACACACCACGGCCTGCTCCTCACACACACCACAGCCTGAGTCTCACACACACCACAGCCTGAGCCTCACACACACAACAGCCTGAGCCTCACACACACCACAGCCTGAGCCTCACACACACCACAGCCTGCTCCTCACACACACCACGGCCTGCTCCTCACACACACCACAGCCTAAGTCTCACACACACCACAGCCTGAGCCTCACACACACCACAGCCTGCTCCTCACACACACCACAGCCTGAGCCTCACACACACCACAGCCTGAGCCTCACACACACACCACAGCCTGAGCCTCACACACACCACAGCCTGAGCCTCACACACACCACAGCCAGAGCCTCACACACACCACAGCATAAGTCTCACACACACCACAGCCTGAGCCTCACACACACCACAGCCTGAGCATCACACACACTACAGCCTGAGCCTCACACACACCACAGCCTGAGCCTCACACACACCACAGCCTGAGCATCACACACACCACAGCCTGAGCCTCACACACACCACAGCCTGAGCATCACACACACTACAGCCTGAGCCTCACACACACTACAGCCCGAGCCTCACACACACCACAGCCTGAGCATCACACACACCACAGCCTGAGCCTCACACACACCACAGCCTGAGCATCACACACACTACAGCCTGAGCCTCACACACACCACAGCCTGAGCATCACACACACCACAGCCTGAGCCTCACACACACCACAGCCTGAGCATCACACACACTACAGCCTGAGCCTCACACACACTACAGCCCGAGCCTCACACACACCACAGCCTGAGCCTCACACACACCAAAGCCTGAGTCTCACACACACCACAGCCTGATCCTCACACACACCACAGCCTGAGCGAGCCTCACACACACCACAGCCTGCTCCTCACACACACCACAGCCTGAGCCTCACACACACCTCAGCCTGAGCATCACACACACCACAGCCTGAGTCTCACACACAAACCAAAGCCTGAGCATCACACACACCACAGCCTGAGCCTCACACACACCTCAGCCTGAGCATCACACACACCACAGCCTGAGCCTCACACACACCTCAGCCTGAGCATCACACACACCACAGCCTGAGTCTCACACACACACCAAAGGAGCCTCAAACACACCACAGCCTGAGCGAGCCTCACACACACCACAGCCATCTCCTCACACACACCACAGCCTGAGCCTCACACACACCACAGCCTGAGCATCACACACACATCAGCCTGAGTCTCACACACAAACCAAAGCCTGAGTCTCACACACACACCAAAGGAGCCTCAAACACACCACAGCCTGAGCGAGCCTCACACACACCACAGCCATCTCCTCACACACACCACAGCCTGAGCCTCACACACACCACAGCCTGAGCATCACACACACATCAGCCTGAGTCTCACACACACACACACATCAGCCTGAGTCTCACACACACCACAGCCTGAGCCTCACACACACCACAGCCTGAGCCTCACACACACCACAGCCTGCTCCTCACACACACCACGGCCTGCTCCTCACACACACCACAGCCTGCTCCTCACACACACCAAAGCCTGAGTCTCACACACACCACAGCCTGATCCTCACACACACCACAGCCTGAGCGAGCCTCACACACACCACAGCCTGCTCCTCACACACACCACAGCCTGAGCCTCACACACACCTCAGCCTGAGCATCACACACACCACAGCCTGAGTCTCACACACAAACCAAAGCCTGAGTCTCACACACACACCAAAGGAGCCTCAAACACACCACAGCCTGAGCGAGCCTCACACACACCACAGCCATCTCCTCACACACACCACAGCCATCTCCTCACACACACCACAGCCTGAGCCTCACACACACCACAGCCTGAGCATCACACACACATCAGCCTGAGTCTCACACACACACACACATCAGCCTGAGTCTCACACACACCACAGCCTGAGCCTCACACACACCACAGCCTGAGCCTCACACACACCACAGCCTGAGTCTCACACACACACCAAAGCCTGAGTCTCACACACACACCACAGCCTGAGTCTCACACACACACCAAAGCCTGAGTCTCACACACACACCAAAGCCTGAGTCTCACACACACACCACGGCCTGCTCCTCACACACACCACAGCCTGAGTCTCACACACACCAAAGCCTGAGTATCACACAACCCACAGCCTGAGCCTCACACACACAACAGCCCGAGCCTCACACACACCACAGCCTGCTCCTCACACACACCACGGCCTGCTCCTCACACACACCACAGCCTGAGCCTCACACACACCACAGCATGCTCCTCACACACACCACAGCCTGAGTCTCACACACACCACAGCCTGAGCCTCACACACACCACAGCCTGAGTCTCACACACACCACGGCCTGCTCCTCACACACACCACAGCCTGAGTCTCACACACACCACAGCCTGAGTATCACACACACTACAGCCCGAGCCTCACACACACCACAGCCTGAGCCTCACACACACCACAGCCTGAGCCTCACACACACCACAGCCAGAGCCTCACACACACCACAGCATGAGTCTCACACACACTACAGCCCGAGCCTCACACACACCACAGCCAGAGCCTCACACACACCACAGCCTGAGCCTCACACACACTACAGCCCGAGCCTCACACACACCACAGCCAGACCCTCACACACACCACAGCATGAGTCTCACACACGCTACAGCCCGAGCCTCACACACACCACAGCCAGAGCCTCACACACACCACAGCCTGAGCCTCACACACACTACAGCCCGAGCCTCACACACACCACAGCCAGAGCCTCACACACACCATAGCCTGAGTCTCACATACACACACACACACACACCACAGCCTGAGTCTCACACACACACACACACACACACACCACAGCCTGAGTCTCACACACACCACAGCCTGAGTCTCACACACACCACGGCCTGCTCCTCACACACACCCCACAGCCTGAGCCTCACACACACTACAGCCCGAGCCTCACACACACCACAGCCTGCTCCTCACACACACCACGGCCTGCTCCTCACACACACCACAGCCTGAGTCTCACACACACCAAAGCCTGAGTATCACACACACCACAGCCTGCTCCTCACACACACCACGGCCTGCTCCTCACACACACCACAGCCTGAGTCTCACACACACCACAGCCTGAGCCTCACACACACAACAGCCCGAGCCTCACACACACCACAGCCTGCTCCTCACACACACCACGGCCTGCTCCTCACACACACCACAGCCTGAGTCTCACACACACCACAGCCTGAGTATCACACACACCACAGCCGGAGTCTCACACACACCACGGCCTGCTCCTCACACACACCACGGCCTGCTCCTCACACACACCCCACAGCCTGAGCCTCACACACACTACAGCCCGAGCCTCACACACACCACAGCCTGAGCCTCACACACACCACAGCCTGCTCCTCACACACACCACGGCCTGCTCCTCACACACACCACAGCCTAAGTCTCACACACACCACAGCCTGAGCCTCACACACACCACAGCCTGCTCCTCACACACACCACAGCCTGAGCCTCACACACACCACAGCCTGAGCCTCACACACACACCACAGCCTGAGCCTCACACACACCACAGCCTGAGCCTCACACACACCACAGCCAGAGCCTCACACACACCACAGCATAAGTCTCACACACACCACTGCCTGAGCCTCACACACACTACAGCCCGAGCCTCACACACACCACAGCCTGAGCATCACACACACCACAGCCTGAGCCTCACACACACCACAGCCTGAGCATCACACACACTACAGCCTGAGCCTCACACACACCACAGCCTGAGCCTCACACACACCACACACAGCCAGAGCCTCACACACACCACAGCCTGAGCCTCACACACACCACAGCCTGAGCATCACACACACTACAGCCTGAGCCTCACACACACCACAGCCTGAGCCTCACACACACCACAGCCTGAGCATCACACACACTACAGCCTGAGCCTCACACACACCACAGCCTGAGCCTCACACACACCACAGCCTGAGCATCACACACACTACAGCCTGAGCCTCACACACACCACAGCCAGAGCCTCACACACACCACAGCCTGAGCCTCACACACACTACAGCCCGAGCCTCACACACACCACAGCCTGAGCCTCACACACACCAAAGCCTGAGTCTCACACACACCACAGCCTGATCCTCACACACACCACAGCCTGCTCCTCACACACACCACAGCCTGAGCCTCACACACACCTCAGCCTGAGCATCACACACACCACAGCCTGAGTCTCACACACAAACCAAAGCCTGAGCATCACACACACCACAGCCTGAGCCTCACACACACCTCAGCCTGAGCATCACACACACCACAGCCTGAGCCTCACACACACCACAGCCTGAGTCTCACACACACACCAAAGGAGCCTCAAACACACCACAGCCTGAGCGAGCCTCACACACACCACAGCCATCTCCTCACACACACCACAGCCTGAGCCTCACACACACCACAGCCTGAGCATCACACACACATCAGCCTGAGTCTCACACACAAACCAAAGCCTGAGTCTCACACACACACCAAAGGAGCCTCAAACACACCACAGCCTGAGCGAGCCTCACACACACCACAGCCATCTCCTCACACACACCACAGCCTGAGCCTCACACACACCACAGCCTGAGCATCACACACACATCAGCCTGAGTCTCACACACACACACACATCAGCCTGAGTCTCACACACACCACAGCCTGAGCCTCACACACACCACAGCCTGAGCCTCACACACACCACAGCCTGCTCCTCACACACACCACGGCCTGCTCCTCACACACACCACAGCCTGAGTCTCACACACACCACAGCCTGCTCCTCACACACACCACGGCCTGCTCCTCACACACACCACAGCCTGCTCCTCACACACACCACAGCCTGCTCCTCACACACACACCACAGCCTGCTCCTCACACACACCACAGCCTGCTCCTCACACACACCACAACCTGAGCGAGACTCACACACAACACAGCCTGATTCTCACACACACCACAGCCTGCTCCTCAAACACACTACAGCCCGGGCCGCACACACACCACAGCCTGAGTCTCACATACACCACAGCCCGAGCCTCACACACACCACAGCCAGAGCCTCACACACACCACAGCCTGAGTCTCACACACACCACAGCCTGCTCCTCACACACACCACAGCCTGAGCGAGCCTCACACACACCCCAGCCTGCTCCTCACACACACCACAGCCTGAGCCTCACACACACCACAGCCTGAGCCTCACACACACCACAGCCTGCTCCTCACACACACCACAGCCTGCTCCTCACACACACCACAGCCTGCTCCTCACACACACCACAGCCTGAGTCTCACACACACCACAGCCTGCTCCTCACACACACCACAGCCTGACTCTCACACACACCACAGCCTGCTCCTCACACACACACCACAGCCTGAGTCTCACACACACCACAGCCTGAGTCTCACACACACCACAGCCTGCTCCTCACACACACACAGCAGCCTGAGTCTCACATACACCACAGCCTGAGCCTCACAAACACTACAGCCCGAGCCTCACACACACCACAGCCAGAGCCTCACACACACCACAGCCAGAGCCTCACACACACCACAGCCTGAGTCTCACACACACACCAAAGCCTGAGTCTCACACACACACCAAAGCCTGCTCCTCACACACACCACAGCCTGAGTCTCACACACACCACAGCCTGCTCCTCACACACACACCACAGCCTGAGTCTCACACACACCACAGCCTGAGTCTCACACACACCACACCCTGCTCCTCACACACACACACACCACAGCCTGAGTCTCACACACACCACAGCCTGCTCCTCACACACACTACAGCCTGAGTCTCACACACACCACAGCCTGCTCCTCACACACACACCACAGCCTGAGTCTCACACACACCACAGCCTGCTCCTCACACACACCACAGCCTGAGTCTCACACACACCACAGCCTGCTCCTCACACACACTACAGCCCGGGCCGCACACACACCACAGCCTGAGTCTCACACACACACACACACACACACACACACACACACACACACACACACACACACACACACACACACACACACACACACACACACACACACACACACACACACACACACACACCACAGCCTGAGCGAGCCTCACACACACCACAGCCTGAGCCTCACACACACTACAGCCTGAGTCTCACACACACACCAAAGCCTGAGTCTCACACACACACCACAGCCTGAGTCTCACACACACCACAGCCTGCTCCTCACACACACTACAGCCCGGGCCGCACACACACCACAGCCTGAGTCTCACACACACACACACACACACACACACACACACACACACACACACACACACACACCACAGCCTGAGCGAGCCTCACACACACCACAGCCTGAGCCTCACACACACTACAGCCTGAGTCTCACACACACACCAAAGCCTGAGTCTCACACACACACCACAGCCTGCTCCTCACACACACCACAGCCTGAGTCTCACACACACCACAGCCTGCTCCTCACACACACACAGCAGCCTGAGTCTCACATACACCACAGCCTGAGCCTCACACACACTACAGCCCGAGCCTCACACACACCACAGCCAGAGCATCACACACACCACAGCCTGAGTCTCACACACACCACAGCCTGCTCCTCACACACACACCACAGCCTGAGTCTCACACACACCACAGCCTGAGTCTCACACACACCACACCCTGCTCCACACACACACACACCACAGCCTGAGTCTCACACACACCACAGCCTGCTCCTCACACACACTACAGCCTGAGTCTCACACACACCACAGCCTGCTCCTCACACACACACCACAGCCTGAGTCTCACACACACCACAGCCTGCTCCTCACACACACCACAGCCTGAGTCTCACACACACCACAGCCTGCTCCTCACACACACTACAGCCCGGGCCGCACACACACCACAGCCTGAGTCTCACACACACACACACACACACACACACACACACACACACACACACCACAGCCTGAGCGAGCCTCACACACACCACAGCCTGAGCCTCACACACACTACAGCCTGAGTCTCACACACACACCAAAGCCTGAGTCTCACACACACACCACAGCCTGCTCCTCACACACACCACAGCCTGAGGGAGCCTCACACACACCACAGCCTGAGCATCACACACACATCAGCCTGAGTCTCACACACACACCAAAGCCTGAGTCTCACACACACACCACAGCCTGCTCCTCACACACACCACAGCCTGAGGGAGCCTCACACACACCACAGCCTGAGCATCACACACACATCAGCCTGAGTCTCACACACACACCAAAGCCTGAGTCTCACACACACACCACAGCCTGCTCCTCACACACACCACAGCCTGAGCCTCACACACACCACAGCCTGAGCCTCACACACACCACAGCCTGCTCCTCACACACACCACAGCCTGAGTCTCACACACACCACAGCCTGCTCCTCACACACACCACAGCCTGAGCGAGCCTCACACACACCACAGCCTGAGTCTCACACACACACCAAAGCCTGAGTCTCACACACACACCACAGCCTGCTCCTCACACACACCACAGCCTGAGGGAGCCTCACACACACCACAGCCTGAGCATCACACACACATCAGCCTGAGTCTCACACACACACCAAAGCCTGAGTCTCACACACACACCACAGCCTGCTCCTCACACACACCACAGCCTGAGCGAGCCTCACACACACCCCAGCCTGCTCCTCACACACACCACAGCCTGAGCCTCACACACACCACAGCCTGAGCCTCACACACACCACAGCCTGCTCCTCACACACACCACAGCCTGAGTCTCACACACACCACAGCCTGCTCCTCACACACACCACAGCCTGAGTCTCACACACACCACAGCCTGCTCCTCACACACACACCACAGCCTGAGTCTCACACACACCACAGCCTGCTCCTAACACACACACAGCAGCCTGAGTCTCACACACACACCACATCCTGCTCCTCACACACACACACCACAGCCTGCTCGTCACACACACACACAGCAGCCTGAGTCTCACACACACCACAGCCTGCTCCTCTCACACACACCACAGCCTGAGTCTCACACACACCACAGCCTGCTCGTCACACACACACAGCAGCCTGAGTCTCACACACACACCACAGCCTGCTCCTCACACACACACCACAGCCTGCTCCTCACACACACACACACCACAGCCTGCTCCTCACACACACCACAGCCAGAGTCTCACACACACCACAGCATAAGTCTCACACACATCACAGCCTGAGTCTCACACACAACACAGCCTGAGTCTCACACACTTCACAGCCTGCTCCTCACACACACCACAGCCTGCTCCTCACACACACCACAGCCTGAGTCTCACACACACCACAGCCTGTTCCTCACACACACAACAGCCTGAGTCTCACACACACCACAGCCTGAGTCTCACACACACCACAGCCTGAGTCTCACACACACCACAGCCTGAGTCTCACACACACCACAGCCTGAGTCTCACACACACCACAGACTGAGTCTCACACACACCACAGACTGAGTCTCACACACACACCACAGCCTGAGTCTCACACACACCACAGCCTGAGTTTCACACACACCACAGCCTGCTCCTCACACACACCACAGCCTGAGTCTCACACACACCACAGCCTGCTCCTCACACACACCACAGCCTGAGTCACACACACACCACAGCCTGCTCCTCACACACACACCACAGCCTGAGTCTCACACACACCACAGCCTGAGTCTCACACACACCACAGCCTGCTCCTCACACACACACAGCAGCCTGAGTCTCACACACACACCACAGCCTGCTCCTCACACACACACACACCACAGCCTGCTCGTCACACACACACAGCAGCCTGAGTCTCACACACACCACAGCCTGCTCGTCACACACACACAGCAGCCTGAGTCTCACACACACCACAGCCTGCTCCTCTCACACACACCACAGCCTGAGTCTCACACACACACCACAGCCTGCTCCTCACACACAAACCACAGCCTGCTCCTCACACACACACACACACCACAGCCTGCTCCTCACACACACCACAGCCTGAGCCTCACACAGACCACAGCCAGAGTCTCACACACACCACAGCATAAGTCTCACACACTTCACAGCCTGAGCCTCACACACACAACAGCCTGCTCGTCACACACATCACAGCCTGAGTCTCACACACAACACAGCCTGAGTCTCACACACTTCACAGCCTGCTCCTCACACACATCTCAGCCTGCTCCTCACACACACCACAGCCTGAGTCTCACACACACCACAGCCTGTTCCTCACACACACCACAGCCTGAGTCTCACACACACCACAGCCTGAGTCTCACACACACCACAGCCTGAGTTTCACACACACCACAGCCTGCTCCTCACACACTTCACAGCCTGAGTCTCACACACACTACAGCCTGAGCCTCACACACACCACAGCCTGAGTTTCACACACACCACAGCCTGAGTCTCACACACTTCACAGCCTGAGTCTCACACACTTCACAGCCTGAGTCTCACACACACCACAGACTGAGTCTCACACACACCACAGCCTGAGTCTCACACACACCACAGCCTGAGTCTCACACACACTACAGCCTGAGTCTCACACACACCACAGCCTGCTCCTCACACACACCACAGCATGAGTCTCACACACTTCACAGCCTGAGTCTCACACACACCACAGCCTGCTCCTCACACACACACACCACAGCCTGCTCCTCACACACACACACCACAGCCTGCTCCTCACACACACACACACACCACAGCCTGCTCCTCACACACACACACCACAGCCTGCTCCTCACACACACACACACCACAGCCTGCTCCTCACACACACACCACAGCCTGCTCCTCACACACACACCACAGCCTGCTCCTCACACACACCACAGCCTGCTCCTCACACACACACACCACAGCTTGCTCCTCACACACACCACAGCCTGCTCCTCACACACACACCACAGCCTGCTCCTCACACACACCACAGCCAGAGCCTCACACACACCACAGCATGAGTCACACACACACCACAGCCTGAGTCTCACACACACCACAGCATGAGTCTCACACACACCACAGCATGAGTCTCACACACACCACAGCCAGAGCCTCACACACACCACAGCCTGAGTCTCACACACACACCACAGCCTGCTCCTCACACACACACCACAGCCTGCTCCTCACACACACACACCACAGCCTGCTCCTCACACACACCACAGCCAGAGCCTCACACACACCACATCCTGCTCCTCACACACACACACCACAGCCTGAGTCTCACACACACCACAGCCTGAGCCTCACACACATCACATCCTGCTCCTCACACACACACACCACAGCCTGAGTCTCACACACACCACAGCCTGCTCCTCACACACACACACCACAGCCTGCTCCTCACACACACCACAGCCTGAGCCTCACACACACCACAGCCTGAGCCTCACACACACCACAGCCTGAGCAGCACACACACCACAGCCTGAGTCTCACACACACACCAAAGCCTGAGTCTCACACACACCACAGCCTGAGTCTCACACACACCACAGCCTGAGTCTCACACACACCACAGACTGAGTCTCACACACACCACAGACTGAGTCTCACACACACACCACAGCCTGAGTCTCACACACACCACAGCCTGAGTTTCACACACACCACAGCCTGCTCCTCACACACACCACAGCCTGAGTCTCACACACACCACAGCCTGCTCCTCACACACACCACAGCCTGAGTCACACACACACCACAGCCTGCTCCTCACACACACACCACAGCCTGAGTCTCACACACACCACAGCCTGAGTCTCACACACACCACAGCCTGCTCCTCACACACACACAGCAGCCTGAGTCTCACACACACACCACAGCCTGCTCCTCACACACACACACACCACAGCCTGCTCGTCACACACACACAGCAGCCTGAGTCTCACACACACCACAGCCTGCTCGTCACACACACACAGCAGCCTGAGTCTCACACACACCACAGCCTGCTCCTCTCACACACACCACAGCCTGAGTCTCACACACACACCACAGCCTGCTCCTCACACACAAACCACAGCCTGCTCCTCACACACACACACACACCACAGCCTGCTCCTCACACACACCACAGCCTGAGCCTCACACAGACCACAGCCAGAGTCTCACACACACCACAGCATAAGTCTCACACACTTCACAGCCTGAGCCTCACACACACAACAGCCTGCTCGTCACACACATCACAGCCTGAGTCTCACACACAACACAGCCTGAGTCTCACACACTTCACAGCCTGCTCCTCACACACACCACAGCCTGCTCCTCACACACACCACAGCCTGAGTCTCACACACACCACAGCCTGTTCCTCACACACACCACAGCCTGAGTCTCACACACACCACAGCCTGAGTCTCACACACACCACAGCCTGAGTTTCACACACACCACAGCCTGCTCCTCACACACTTCACAGCCTGAGTCTCACACACACTACAGCCTGAGTCTCACACACACCACAGCCTGAGTTTCACACACACCACAGCCTGAGTCTCACACACTTCACAGCCTGAGTCTCACACACTTCACAGCCTGAGTCTCACACACACCACAGACTGAGTCTCACACACACCACAGCCTGAGTCTCACACACACCACAGCCTGAGTCTCACACACACTACAGCCTGAGTCTCACACACACCACAGCCTGCTCCTCACACACACCACAGCATGAGTCTCACACACTTCACAGCCTGAGTCTCACACACACCACACCCTGCTCCACACACACACACACCACAGCCTGAGTCTCACACACACCACAGCCTGCTCCTCACACACACTACAGCCTGAGTCTCACACACACCACAGCCTGCTCCTCACACACACACCACAGCCTGAGTCTCACACACACCACAGCCTGCTCCTCACACACACCACAGCCTGAGTCTCACACACACCACAGCCTGCTCCTCACACACACTACAGCCCGGGCCGCACACACACCACAGCCTGAGTCTCACACACACACACACACACACACACACACACACACACACACACACACACCACAGCCTGAGCGAGCCTCACACACACCACAGCCTGAGCCTCACACACACTACAGCCTGAGTCTCACACACACACCAAAGCCTGAGTCTCACACACACACCACAGCCTGCTCCTCACACACACCACAGCCTGAGGGAGCCTCACACACACCACAGCCTGAGCATCACACACACATCAGCCTGAGTCTCACACACACACCAAAGCCTGAGTCTCACACACACACCACAGCCTGCTCCTCACACACACCACAGCCTGAGGGAGCCTCACACACACCACAGCCTGAGCATCACACACACATCAGCCTGAGTCTCACACACACACCAAAGCCTGAGTCTCACACACACACCACAGCCTGCTCCTCACACACACCACAGCCTGAGCCTCACACACACCACAGCCTGAGCCTCACACACACCACAGCCTGCTCCTCACACACACCACAGCCTGAGTCTCACACACACCACAGCCTGCTCCTCACACACACCACAGCCTGAGCGAGCCTCACACACACCACAGCCTGAGTCTCACACACACACCAAAGCCTGAGTCTCACACACACACCACAGCCTGCTCCTCACACACACCACAGCCTGAGGGAGCCTCACACACACCACAGCCTGAGCATCACACACACATCAGCCTGAGTCTCACACACACACCAAAGCCTGAGTCTCACACACACACCACAGCCTGCTCCTCACACACACCACAGCCTGAGCGAGCCTCACACACACCCCAGCCTGCTCCTCACACACACCACAGCCTGAGCCTCACACACACCACAGCCTGAGCCTCACACACACCACAGCCTGCTCCTCACACACACCACAGCCTGAGTCTCACACACACCACAGCCTGCTCCTCACACACACCACAGCCTGAGTCTCACACACACCACAGCCTGCTCCTCACACACACACCACAGCCTGAGTCTCACACACACCACAGCCTGCTCCTAACACACACACAGCAGCCTGAGTCTCACACACACACCACATCCTGCTCCTCACACACACACACCACAGCCTGCTCGTCACACACACACACAGCAGCCTGAGTCTCACACACACCACAGCCTGCTCCTCTCACACACACCACAGCCTGAGTCTCACACACACCACAGCCTGCTCGTCACACACACACAGCAGCCTGAGTCTCACACACACACCACAGCCTGCTCCTCACACACACACCACAGCCTGCTCCTCACACACACACACACCACAGCCTGCTCCTCACACACACCACAGCCAGAGTCTCACACACACCACAGCATAAGTCTCACACACATCACAGCCTGAGTCTCACACACAACACAGCCTGAGTCTCACACACTTCACAGCCTGCTCCTCACACACACCACAGCCTGCTCCTCACACACACCACAGCCTGAGTCTCACACACACCACAGCCTGTTCCTCACACACACAACAGCCTGAGTCTCACACACACCACAGCCTGAGTCTCACACACACCACAGCCTGAGTCTCACACACACCACAGCCTGAGTCTCACACACACCACAGCCTGAGTCTCACACACACCACAGACTGAGTCTCACACACACCACAGACTGAGTCTCACACACACACCACAGCCTGAGTCTCACACACACCACAGCCTGAGTTTCACACACACCACAGCCTGCTCCTCACACACACCACAGCCTGAGTCTCACACACACCACAGCCTGCTCCTCACACACACCACAGCCTGAGTCACACACACACCACAGCCTGCTCCTCACACACACACCACAGCCTGAGTCTCACACACACCACAGCCTGAGTCTCACACACACCACAGCCTGCTCCTCACACACACACAGCAGCCTGAGTCTCACACACACACCACAGCCTGCTCCTCACACACACACACACCACAGCCTGCTCGTCACACACACACAGCAGCCTGAGTCTCACACACACCACAGCCTGCTCGTCACACACACACAGCAGCCTGAGTCTCACACACACCACAGCCTGCTCCTCTCACACACACCACAGCCTGAGTCTCACACACACACCACAGCCTGCTCCTCACACACAAACCACAGCCTGCTCCTCACACACACACACACACCACAGCCTGCTCCTCACACACACCACAGCCTGAGCCTCACACAGACCACAGCCAGAGTCTCACACACACAACAGCCTGAGCCTCACACACATCACAGCCTGAGTCTCACACACAACACAGCCTGAGTCTCACACACTTCACAGCCTGAGCCTCACACACACAACAGCCTGCTCGTCACACACATCACAGCCTGAGTCTCACACACAACACAGCCTGAGTCTCACACACTTCACAGCCTGCTCCTCACACACATCTCAGCCTGCTCCTCACACACACCACAGCCTGAGTCTCACACACACCACAGCCTGTTCCTCACACACACCACAGCCTGAGTCTCACACACACCACAGCCTGAGTCTCACACACACCACAGCCTGAGTTTCACACACACCACAGCCTGCTCCTCACACACTTCACAGCCTGAGTCTCACACACACTACAGCCTGAGCCTCACACACACCACAGCCTGAGTTTCACACACACCACAGCCTGAGTCTCACACACTTCACAGCCTGAGTCTCACACACTTCACAGCCTGAGTCTCACACACACCACAGACTGAGTCTCACACACACCACAGCCTGAGTCTCACACACACCACAGCCTGAGTCTCACACACACTACAGCCTGAGTCTCACACACACCACAGCCTGCTCCTCACACACACCACAGCATGAGTCTCACACACTTCACAGCCTGAGTCTCACACACACCACAGCCTGCTCCTCACACACACACACCACAGCCTGCTCCTCACACACACACACCACAGCCTGCTCCTCACACACACACACACACCACAGCCTGCTCCTCACACACACACACCACAGCCTGCTCCTCACACACACACACACCACAGCCTGCTCCTCACACACACACCACAGCCTGCTCCTCACACACACACCACAGCCTGCTCCTCACACACACCACAGCCTGCTCCTCACACACACACACCACAGCTTGCTCCTCACACACACCACAGCCTGCTCCTCACACACACACCACAGCCTGCTCCTCACACACACCACAGCCAGAGCCTCACACACACCACAGCATGAGTCACACACACACCACAGCCTGAGTCTCACACACACCACAGCATGAGTCTCACACACACCACAGCATGAGTCTCACACACACCACAGCCAGAGCCTCACACACACCACAGCCTGAGTCTCACACACACACCACAGCCTGCTCCTCACACACACACCACAGCCTGCTCCTCACACACACACACCACAGCCTGCTCCTCACACACACCACAGCCAGAGCCTCACACACACCACATCCTGCTCCTCACACACACACACCACAGCCTGAGTCTCACACACACCACAGCCTGAGCCTCACACACATCACATCCTGCTCCTCACACACACACACCACAGCCTGAGTCTCACACACACCACAGCCTGCTCCTCACACACACACACCACAGCCTGCTCCTCACACACACCACAGCCTGAGCCTCACACACACCACAGCCTGAGCCTCACACACACCACAGCCTGAGCAGCACACACACCACAGCCTGAGTCTCACACACACACCAAAGCCTGAGTCTCACACACACCACAGCCTGAGTCTCACACACACCACAGCCTGAGTCTCACACACACCACAGACTGAGTCTCACACACACCACAGACTGAGTCTCACACACACACCACAGCCTGAGTCTCACACACACCACAGCCTGAGTTTCACACACACCACAGCCTGCTCCTCACACACACCACAGCCTGAGTCTCACACACACCACAGCCTGCTCCTCACACACACCACAGCCTGAGTCACACACACACACCACAGCCTGCTCCTCACACACACACCACAGCCTGAGTCTCACACACACCACAGCCTGAGTCTCACACACACCACAGCCTGCTCCTCACACACACACAGCAGCCTGAGTCTCACACACACACCACAGCCTGCTCCTCACACACACACACACCACAGCCTGCTCGTCACACACACACAGCAGCCTGAGTCTCACACACACCACAGCCTGCTCGTCACACACACACAGCAGCCTGAGTCTCACACACACCACAGCCTGCTCCTCTCACACACACCACAGCCTGAGTCTCACACACACACCACAGCCTGCTCCTCACACACAAACCACAGCCTGCTCCTCACACACACACACACACCACAGCCTGCTCCTCACACACACCACAGCCTGAGCCTCACACAGACCACAGCCAGAGTCTCACACACACCACAGCATAAGTCTCACACACTTCACAGCCTGAGCCTCACACACACAACAGCCTGCTCGTCACACACATCACAGCCTGAGTCTCACACACAACACAGCCTGAGTCTCACACACTTCACAGCCTGCTCCTCACACACACCACAGCCTGCTCCTCACACACACCACAGCCTGAGTCTCACACACACCACAGCCTGTTCCTCACACACACCACAGCCTGAGTCTCACACACACCACAGCCTGAGTCTCACACACACCACAGCCTGAGTTTCACACACACCACAGCCTGCTCCTCACACACTTCACAGCCTGAGTCTCACACACACTACAGCCTGAGTCTCACACACACCACAGCCTGAGTTTCACACACACCACAGCCTGAGTCTCACACACTTCACAGCCTGAGTCTCACACACTTCACAGCCTGAGTCTCACACACACCACAGACTGAGTCTCACACACACCACAGCCTGAGTCTCACACACACCACAGCCTGAGTCTCACACACACTACAGCCTGAGTCTCACACACACCACAGCCTGCTCCTCACACACACCACAGCATGAGTCTCACACACTTCACAGCCTGAGTCTCACACACACCACAGCCTGCTCCTCACACACACACACCACAGCCTGCTCCTCACACACACACACCACAGCCTGCTCCTCACACACACACACACACCACAGCCTGCTCCTCACACACACACACCACAGCCTGCTCCTCACACACACACACACCACAGCCTGCTCCTCACACACACACCACAGCCTGCTCCTCACACACACCACAGCCTGCTCCTCACACACACACACCACAGCTTGCTCCTCACACACACCACAGCCTGCTCCTCACACACACACCACAGCCTGCTCCTCACACACACCACAGCCAGAGCCTCACACACACCACAGCATGAGTCACACACACACCACAGCCTGAGTCTCACACACACCACAGCATGAGTCTCACACACACCACAGCATGAGTCTCACACACACCACAGCCAGAGCCTCACACACACCACAGCCTGAGTCTCACACACACACCACAGCCTGCTCCTCACACACACACCACAGCCTGCTCCTCACACACACACACCACAGCCTGCTCCTCACACACACCACAGCCAGAGCCTCACACACACCACATCCTGCTCCTCACACACACACACCACAGCCTGAGTCTCACACACACCACAGCCTGAGCCTCACACACATCACATCCTGCTCCTCACACACACACACCACAGCCTGAGTCTCACACACACCACAGCCTGCTCCTCACACACACACACCACAGCCTGCTCCTCACACACACCACAGCCTGAGCCTCACACACACCACAGCCTGAGCCTCACACACACCACAGCCTGAGCAGCACACACACCACAGCCTGAGTCTCACACACACACCAAAGCCTGAGTCTCACACACACACCACAGCCTGAGTCTCACACACACACCACAGCCTGCTCCTCACACACACACACCACAGCCTGAGTCTCACACACACCACAGCCTGCTCCTCACACACACCACAGCCTGAGCGAGACTCACATACAACACAGCCTGCTCCTCACACACACCACAACCTGAGCGAGACTCACACACAACACAGCCTGATTCTCACACACACCACAGCCTGCTCCTCACACACACACCACAGCCTGAGTCTCACACAAACCACAGCCTGCTCCTCACACACACTACAGCCCGGGCCGCACACACACCACAGCCTGAGTCTCACACACACCACAGCCTGCTCCTCAAACACACTACAGCCCGGGCCGCACACACACCACAGCCTGAGTCTCACACACACCACAGCCTGCTCCTCAAACACACTACAGCCCGGGCCGCACACACACCACAGCCTGAGTCTCACATACACCACAGCCCGAGCCTCACACACACCACAGCCAGAGCCTCACACACACCACAGCCTGAGTCTCACACACACCACAGCCTGCTCCTCACACACACCACAGCCTGAGCGAGCCTCACACACACCCCAGCCTGCTCCTCACACACACCACAGCCTGAGCCTCACACACACCACAGCCTGAGCCTCACACACACCACAGCCTGCTCCTCACACACACCACAGCCTGCTCCTCACACACACCACAGCCTGCTCCTCACACACACCACAGCCTGAGTCTCACACACACCACAGCCTGCTCCTCACACACACCACAGCCTGAGTCTCACACACACCACAGCCTGCTCCTCACACACACACCACAGCCTGAGTCTCACACACACCACAGCCTGAGTCTCACACACACCACAGCCTGCTCCTCACACACACACAGCAGCCTGAGTCTCACATACACCACAGCCTGAGCCTCACACACACTACAGCCCGAGCCTCACACACACCACAGCCAGAGCCTCACACACACCACAGCCTGAGTCTCACACACACCACAGCCTGCTCCTCACACACACACCACAGCCTGAGTCTCACACACACCACAGCCTGAGTCTCACACACACCACACCCTGCTCCTCACACACACACCACAGCCTGAGTCTCACACACACCACAGCCTGCTCCTCACACACACTACAGCCTGAGTCTCACACACACCACAGCCTGCTCCTCACACACACACCACAGCCTGAGTCTCACACACACCACAGCCTGCTCCTCACACACACCACAGCCTGAGTCTCACACACACCACAGCCTGCTCCTCACACACACTACAGCCCGGGCCGCACACACACCACAGCCTGAGCCTCACACACACCACAGCCAGAGCCTCACACACACCACAGCATGAGTCTCACACACACCATAGCCTGAGCCTCACACACACACACACACACACACACAAGCACACACACACCACAGCCTGAGTCACACACACACACACACACACACACACACACACACACACACACACACACACACCACAGCCTGAGCGAGCCTCACACACACCACAGCCTGAGCCTCACACACACTACAGCCTGAGTCTCACACACACACCAAAGCCTGAGTCTCACACACACACCACAGCCTGCTCCTCACACACACCACAGCCTGAGGGAGCCTCACAACACCACAGCCTGAGCATCACACACACATCAGCCTGAGTCTCACACAAACACCAAAGCCTGAGTCTCACACACACACCACAGCCTGCTCCTCACACACACCACAGCCTGAGCGAGCCTCACACACACCCCAGCCTGCTCCTCACACACACCACAGCCTGAGCCTCACAAACACCACAGCCTGAGCCTCACACACACCACAGCCTGCTCCTCACACACACCACAGCCTGAGTCTCACACACACCACAGCCTGCTCCTCACACACACCACAGCCTGAGTCTCACACACACCACAGCCTGCTCCTCACACACACACCACAGCCTGAGTCTCACACACACCACAGCCTGCTCCTCACACACACACAGCAGCCTGAGTCTCACACACACACCACATCCTGCTCCTCACACACACACCACAGCCTGCTCGTCACACACACACACAGCAGCCTGAGTCTCACACACACCACAGCCTGCTCCTCTCACACACACCACAGCCTGAGTCTCACACACACCACAGCCTGCTCGTCACACACACACACACCACAGCCTGAGCCTCACACACACCACAGCCTGCTCCTCACACACACCACAGCCTGAGTCTCACACACACCACAGCCTGCTCCTCACACACACCACAGCCTGAGTCTCACACACACCACAGCCTGAGTCTCACACACACCACAGCCTGCTCCTCTCACACACACCACAGCCTGAGTCTCACACACACCACAGCCTGCTCGTCACACACACACACACACCACAGCCTGAGCCTCACACACACCACAGCCTGCTCCTCACACACACCACAGCCTGAGTCTCACACACACCACAGCCTGCTCCTCACACACACCACAGCCTGAGTCTCACACACACCACAGCCTGCTCCTCACACACACACCACAGCCTGAGTCTCACACACACCACAGCCTGCTCCTCACACACACACAGCAGCCTGAGTCTCACACACACACCACATCCTGCTCCTCACACACACACCACAGCCTGCTCGTCACACACACACACACAGCAGCCTGAGTCTCACACACACCACAGCCTGCTCCTCTCACACACACCACAGCCTGAGTCTCACACACACCACAGCCTGCTCCTCTCACACACACAGCAGCCTGAGTCTCACACACACCACAGCCTGCTCCTCTCACACACACCACAGCCTGAGTCTCACACACACACCACAGCCTGCTCCTCACACACACACCACAGCCTGCTCCTCACACACACACCACAGCCTGCTCCTCACACACACACACACACCACAGCCTGCTCCTCACACACACCACAGCCAGAGTCTCACACACACCACAGCATAAGTCTCACACACATCACAGCCTGAGTCTCACACACAACACAGCCTGAGTCTCACACACTTCACAGCCTGCTCCTCACACACACCACAGCCTGCTCCTCACACACACCACAGCCTGAGTCTCACACACACCACAGCCTGTTCCTCACACACACCACAGCCTGAGTCTCACACACACCACAGCCTGAGTCTCACACACACCACAGCCTGAGTCTCACACACACCACAGCCTGAGTCTCACACACACCACAGACTGAGTCTCACACACACCACAGACTGAGTCTCACACACACACCACAGCCTGAGTCTCACACACACCACAGCCTGAGTTTCACACACACCACAGCCTGCTCCTCACACACACCACAGCCTGCTCCTCACACACACCACAGCCTGAGTCTCACACACACCACAGCCTGTTCCTCACACACACCACAGCCTGAGTCTCACACACACACCACAGCCTGAGTCTCACACACACCACAGCCTGAGTCTCACACACACCACAGCCTGAGTCTCACACACACCACAGCCTGAGTCTCACACACACCACAGCCTGAGTCTCACACACACCACAGCCTGAGTCTCACACACTTCACAGCCTGAGTCTCACACACACCACAGCCTGAGTCTCACACACTTCACAGCCTGAGTCTCACACACACCACAGCCTGAGTCTCACACACACCACAGCCTGAGTTTCACACACTTCACAGCCTGAGTCTCACACACACCACAGCCTGAGTCTCACACACTTCACAGCCTGAGTCTCACACACACCACAGCCTGAGTCTCACACACTTCACAGCCTGCTCCTCACACACTTCACAGCCTGAGTCTCACACACACCACAGCCTGCTCCTCACACACACCACAGCCTGCTCCTCACACACACCACAGCCTGCTCCTCACACACACCACAGCCTGAGTCTCACACACACCACAGCCTGCTCCTCACACACACCACAGCATGAGTCTCACACACACCACAGCCTGCTCCTCACACACACACACCACAGCCTGCTCCTCACACACACCACAGCCTGCTCCTCACACACACCACAGCCTGAGTCTCACACACACCACAGCCTGCTCCTCACACACACACACCACAGCCTGCTCCTCACACACACACCACAGCCTGCTCCTCACACACACACACACCACAGCCTGCTCCTCACACACACACACACACCACAGCCTGCTCCTCACACACACACACACCACAGCCTGCTCCTCACACACACACCACAGCCTGCTCCTCACACACACCACAGCCTGCTCCTCACACACACACCACAGCCTGCTCCTCACACACACACACCACAGCCTGAGCCTCACACACACCACAGCCAGAGCCTCACACACACCACAGCATGAGTCTCACACACACCACAGCATGAGTCTCACACACACCACAGCATGAGTCTCACACACACCACAGCCTGAGCCTCACACACACCACAGCCTGAGTCTCACACACACCACAGCCAGAGCCTCACACACACCACAGCCTGAGCCTCACACACACCACAGCCTGAGCCTCACACACACTACAGCCAGAGCCTCACACACACCACATCCTGCTCCTCACACACACACACCACAGCCTGAGTCTCACACACACCACAGCCTGAGCCTCACACACATCACATCCTGCTCCTCACACACACACACCACAGCCTGAGTCTCACACACACCACAGCCTGCTCCTCACACACACACACACAGCAGCCTGAGTCTCACACACACACCACAGCCTGCTCCTCACACACACACACAACAGCCTGCTCCTCACACACACCACAGCCTGAGCCTCACACACACCACAGCCTGAGCCTCACACACACCACAGCCTGAGCCTCACACACACCACAGCCTGAGCAGCACACACACCACAGCCTGAGTCTCACACACACACCAAAGCCTGAGTCTCACACACACACCACAGCCTGAGTCTCACACACACACCACAGCCTGCTCCTCACACACACACCACAGCCTGAGCGAGACTCACACACAACACAGCCTGCTCCTCACACACACCACAGCCTGAGCGAGACTCACACACAACACAGCCTGCTCCTCACACACACCACAACCTGAGCGAGACTCACACACAACACAGCCTGATTCTCACACACACCACAGCCTGCTCCTCACACACACACCACAGCCTGAGTCTCACACAAACCACAGCCTGCTCCTCACACACACTACAGCCCGGGCCGCACACACACCACAGCCTGAGTCTCACACACACCACAGCCTGCTCCTCAAACACACTACAGCCCGGGCCGCACACACACCACAGCCTGAGTCTCACACACACCACAGCCTGCTCCTCAAACACACTACAGCCCGGGCCGCACACACACCACAGCCTGAGTCTCACATACACCACAGCCCGAGCCTCACACACACCACAGCCAGAGCCTCACACACACCACAGCCTGAGTCTCACACACACCACAGCCTGCTCCTCACACACACCACAGCCTGAGCGAGCCTCACACACACCCCAGCCTGCTCCTCACACACACCACAGCCTGAGCCTCACACACACCACAGCCTGAGCCTCACACACACCACAGCCTGCTCCTCACACACACCACAGCCTGCTCCTCACACACACCACAGCCTGCTCCTCACACACACCACAGCCTGAGTCTCACACACACCACAGCCTGCTCCTCACACACACCACAGCCTGAGTCTCACACACACCACAGCCTGCTCCTCACACACACACCACAGCCTGAGTCTCACACACACCACAGCCTGAGTCTCACACACACCACAGCCTGCTCCTCACACACACACAGCAGCCTGAGTCTCACATACACCACAGCCTGAGCCTCACACACACTACAGCCCGAGCCTCACACACACCACAGCCAGAGCCTCACACACACCACAGCCTGAGTCTCACACACACCACAGCCTGCTCCTCACACACACACCACAGCCTGAGTCTCACACACACCACAGCCTGAGTCTCACACACACCACACCCTGCTCCTCACACACACACCACAGCCTGAGTCTCACACACACCACAGCCTGCTCCTCACACACACTACAGCCTGAGTCTCACACACACCACAGCCTGCTCCTCACACACACACCACAGCCTGAGTCTCACACACACCACAGCCAGAGCCTCACACACACCACAGCATGAGTCTCACACACACCATAGCCTGAGCCTCACACACACACACACACACACACACACACACACACACACACACACACACACAAGCACACACACACCACAGCCTGAGTCACACACACACACACACACACACACACACACACACACACACACACACACACACACACACACACACACACACACACACACACACACACACACCACAGCCTGAGCGAGCCTCACACACACCACAGCCTGAGCCTCACACACACACCAAAGCCTGAGTCTCACACACACACCACAGCCTGCTCCTCACACACACCACAGCCTGAGGGAGCCTCACAACACCACAGCCTGAGCATCACACACACATCAGCCTGAGTCTCACACAAACACCAAAGCCTGAGTCTCACACACACACCACAGCCTGCTCCTCACACACACCACAGCCTGAGCGAGCCTCACACACACCCCAGCCTGCTCCTCACACACACCACAGCCTGAGCCTCACAAACACCACAGCCTGAGCCTCACACACACCACAGCCTGCTCCTCACACACACCACAGCCTGAGTCTCACACACACCACAGCCTGCTCCTCACACACACCACAGCCTGAGCGAGCCTCACACACACCACAGCCTGAGCCTCACACACACTACAGCCTGAGTCTCACACACACACCAAAGCCTGAGTCTCACACACACACCACAGCCTGCTTCTCACACACACCACGGCCTGAGGGAGCCTCACACACACCACAGCCTGAGCATCACACACACATCAGCCTGAGTCTCACACACACACCAAAGCCTGAGTCTCACACACACACCACAGCCTGCTCCTCACACACACCACAGCCTGAGCGAGCCTCACACACACCCCAGCCTGCTCCTCACACACACCACAGCCTGAGCCTCACACACACCACAGCCTGAGCCTCACACACACCACAGCCTGCTCCTCACACACACCACAGCCTGAGTCTCACACACACCACAGCCTGCTCCTCACACACACCACAGCCTGAGTCTCACACACACCACAGCCTGCTCCTCACACACACACCACAGCCTGAGTCTCACACACACCACAGCCTGCTCCTCACACACACACAGCAGCCTGAGTCTCACACACACACCACATCCTGCTCCTCACACACACACCACAGCCTGCTCGTCACACACACACACAGCAGCCTGAGTCTCACACACACCACAGCCTGCTCCTCTCACACACACCACAGCCTGAGTCTCACACACACCACAGCCTGCTCGTCACACACACACAGCAGCCTGAGTCTCACACACACACCACAGCCTGCTCCTCACACACACACCACAGCCTGCTCCTCACACACACACACACCACAGCCTGCTCCTCACACACACCACAGCCAGAGTCTCACACACACCACAGCATAAGTCTCACACACATCACAGCCTGAGTCTCACACACAACACAGCCTGAGTCTCACACACTTCACAGCCTGCTCCTCACACACACCACAGCCTGCTCCTCACACACACCACAGCCTGAGTCTCACACACACCACAGCCTGTTCCTCACACACACCACAGCCTGAGTCTCACACACACCACAGCCTGAGTCTCACACACACCACAGCCTGAGTCTCACACACACCACAGCCTGAGTCTCACACACACCACAGACTGAGTCTCACACACACCACAGACTGAGTCTCACACACACACCACAGCCTGAGTCTCACACACACCACAGCCTGAGTTTCACACACACCACAGCCTGCTCCTCACACACACCACAGCCTGCTCCTCACACACACCACAGCCTGAGTCTCACACACACCACAGCCTGAGTCTCACACACCACAGCCTGTTCCTCACACACACCACAGCCTGAGTCTCACACACACACCACAGCCTGAGTCTCACACACACCACAGCCTGAGTCTCACACACACCACAGCCTGAGTCTCACACACACCACAGCCTGAGTCTCACACACACCACAGCCTGAGTCTCACACACTTCACAGCCTGAGTCTCACACACACCACAGCCTGAGTCTCACTAACTTCACAGCCTGAGTCTCACACACACCACAGCCTGAGTCTCACACACACCACAGCCTGAGTCTCACACACTTCACAGCCTGCTCCTCACACACACCACAGCCTGAGTTTCACACACACCACAGCCTGAGTCTCACACACTTCACAGCCTGAGTCTCACACACACCACAGCCTGCTCCTCACACACACCACAGCCTGCTCCTCACACACACCACAGCCTGCTCCTCACACACACCACAGCCTGAGTCTCACACACACCACAGCCTGCTCCTCACACACACCACAGCATGAGTCTCACACACTTCACAGCCTGAGTCTCACACACACCACAGCCTGCTCCTCACACACACACACCACAGCCTGCTCCTCACACACACACCACAGCCTGCTCCTCACACACACACACACCACAGCCTGCTCCTCACACACACACACACACCACAGCCTGCTCCTCACACACACACACACCACAGCCTGCTCCTCACACACACACCACAGCCTGCTCCTCACACACACCACAGCCTGCTCCCCACACACACACCACAGCCTGCTCCTCACACACACACACCACAGCCTGAGCCTCACACACACCACAGCCAGAGCCTCACACACACCACAGCATGAGTCTCACACACACCACAGCATGAGTCTCACACACACCACAGCATGAGTCTCACACACACCACAGCCTGAGCCTCACACACACCACAGCCTGAGTCTCACACACACCACAGCCAGAGCCTCACACACACCACAGCCTGAGCCTCACACACACCACAGCCTGAGCCTCACACACACCACAGCCAGAGCCTCACACACACCACATCCTGCTCCTCACACACACACACCACAGCCTGAGTCTCACACACACCACAGCCTGAGCCTCACACACATCACATCCTGCTCCTCACACACACACACCACAGCCTGAGTCTCACACACACCACAGCCTGCTCCTCACACACACACACACACAGCAGCCTGAGTCTCACACACACACCACAGCCTGCTCCTCACACACACACACAACAGCCTGCTCCTCACACACACCACAGCCTGAGCCTCACACACACCACAGCCTGAGCCTCACACACACCACAGCCTGAGCCTCACACACACCACAGCCTGAGCCTCACACACACCACAGCCTGAGCAGCACACACACCACAGCCTGAGTCTCACACACACACCAAAGCCTGAGTCTCACACACACACCACAGCCTGAGTCTCACACACACACCACAGCCTGCTCCTCACACACACACCACAGCCTGAGTCTCACACACACCACAGCCTGAGCGAGACTCACACACAACACAGCCTGCTCCTCACACACACCACAGCCTGAGCGAGACTCACACACAACACAGCCTGCTCCTCACACACACCACAACCTGAGCGAGACTCACACACAACACAGCCTGATTCTCACACACACCACAGCCTGCTCCTCACACACACACCACAGCCTGAGTCTCACACAAACCACAGCCTGCTCCTCACACACACTACAGCCCGGGCCGCACACACACCACAGCCTGAGTCTCACACACACCACAGCCTGCTCCTCACACACACCACAGCCTGAGCGAGCCTCACACACACCACAGCCTGAGCCTCACACACACTACAGCCTGAGTCTCACACACACACCAAAGCCTGAGTCTCACACACACACCACAGCCTGCTTCTCACACACACCACGGCCTGAGGGAGCCTCACACACACCACAGCCTGAGCATCACACACACATCAGCCTGAGTCTCACACACACACCAAAGCCTGAGTCTCACACACACACCACAGCCTGCTCCTCACACACACCACAGCCTGAGCGAGCCTCACACACACCCCAGCCTGCTCCTCACACACACCACAGCCTGAGCCTCACACACACCACAGCCTGAGCCTCACACACACCACAGCCTGCTCCTCACACACACCACAGCCTGAGTCTCACACACACCACAGCCTGCTCCTCACACACACCACAGCCTGAGTCTCACACACACCACAGCCTGCTCCTCACACACACACCACAGCCTGAGTCTCACACACACCACAGCCTGCTCCTCACACACACACAGCAGCCTGAGTCTCACACACACACCACATCCTGCTCCTCACACACACACCACAGCCTGCTCGTCACACACACACACAGCAGCCTGAGTCTCACACACACCACAGCCTGCTCCTCTCACACACACCACAGCCTGAGTCTCACACACACCACAGCCTGCTCGTCACACACACACAGCAGCCTGAGTCTCACACACACACCACAGCCTGCTCCTCACACACACACCACAGCCTGCTCCTCACACACACACACACCACAGCCTGCTCCTCACACACACCACAGCCAGAGTCTCACACACACCACAGCATAAGTCTCACACACATCACAGCCTGAGTCTCACACACTTCACAGCCTGCTCCTCACACACACCACAGCCTGCTCCTCACACACACCACAGCCTGAGTCTCACACACACCACAGCCTGTTCCTCACACACACCACAGCCTGAGTCTCACACACACCACAGCCTGAGTCTCACACACACCACAGCCTGAGTCTCACACACACCACAGACTGAGTCTCACACACACCACAGACTGAGTCTCACACACACACCACAGCCTGAGTCTCACACACACCACAGCCTGAGTTTCACACACACCACAGCCTGCTCCTCACACACACCACAGCCTGCTCCTCACACACACCACAGCCTGAGTCTCACACACACCACAGCCTGTTCCTCACACACACCACAGCCTGAGTCTCACACACACACCACAGCCTGAGTCTCACACACACCACAGCCTGAGTCTCACACACACCACAGCCTGAGTCTCACACACACCACAGCCTGAGTCTCACACACACCACAGCCTGAGTCTCACACACTTCACAGCCTGAGTCTCACACACACCACAGCCTGAGTCTCACACACTTCACAGCCTGAGTCTCACACACACCACAGCCTGAGTCTCACACACACCACAGCCTGAGTCTCACACACTTCACAGCCTGCTCCTCACACACACCACAGCCTGAGTTTCACACACACCACAGCCTGAGTCTCACACACTTCACAGCCTGAGTCTCACACACACCACAGCCTGCTCCTCACACACACCACAGCCTGCTCCTCACACACACCACAGCCTGCTCCTCACACACACCACAGCCTGAGTCTCACACACACCACAGCCTGCTCCTCACACACACCACAGCATGAGTCTCACACACTTCACAGCCTGAGTCTCACACACACCACAGCCTGCTCCTCACACACACACACCACAGCCTGCTCCTCACACACACACCACAGCCTGCTCCTCACACACACACACACCACAGCCTGCTCCTCACACACACACACACACCACAGCCTGCTCCTCACACACACACACACCACAGCCTGCTCCTCACACACACACCACAGCCTGCTCCTCACACACACCACAGCCTGCTCCCCACACACACACCACAGCCTGCTCCTCACACACACACACCACAGCCTGAGCCTCACACACACCACAGCCAGAGCCTCACACACACCACAGCATGAGTCTCACACACACCACAGCATGAGTCTCACACACACCACAGCATGAGTCTCACACACACCACAGCCTGAGCCTCACACACACCACAGCCTGAGTCTCACACACACCACAGCCTGAGCCTCACACACACCACAGCCTGAGCCTCACACACACACCACAGCCTGAGCCTCACACACACCACAGCCAGAGCCTCACACACACCACATCCTGCTCCTCACACACACACACCACAGCCAGAGCCTCACACACACCACAGCCTGAGCCTCACACACACCACAGCCTGAGCCTCACACACACCACAGCCAGAGCCTCACACACACCACATCCTGCTCCTCACACACACACACCACAGCCTGAGTCTCACACACACCACAGCCTGAGCCTCACACACATCACATCCTGCTCCTCACACACACACACCACAGCCTGAGTCTCACACACACCACAGCCTGCTCCTCACACACACACACACAGCAGCCTGAGTCTCACACACACACCACAGCCTGCTCCTCACACACACACACAACAGCCTGCTCCTCACACACACCACAGCCTGAGCCTCACACACACCACAGCCTGAGCCTCACACACACCACAGCCTGAGCCTCACACACACCACAGCCTGAGCCTCACACACACCACAGCCTGAGCAGCACACACACCACAGCCTGAGTCTCACACACACACCAAAGCCTGAGTCTCACACACACACCACAGCCTGAGTCTCACACACACACCACAGCCTGCTCCTCACACACACACCACAGCCTGAGTCTCACACACACCACAGCCTGAGCGAGACTCACACACAACACAGCCTGCTCCTCACACACACCACAGCCTGAGCGAGACTCACACACAACACAGCCTGCTCCTCACACACACCACAACCTGAGCGAGACTCACACACAACACAGCCTGATTCTCACACACACCACAGCCTGCTCCTCACACACACACCACAGCCTGAGTCTCACACAAACCACAGCCTGCTCCTCACACACACTACAGCCCGGGCCGCACACACACCACAGCCTGAGTCTCACACACACCACAGCCTGCTCCTCAAACACACTACAGCCCGGGCCGCACACACACCACAGCCTGAGTCTCACACACACCACAGCCTGCTCCTCAAACACACTACAGCCCGGGCCGCACACACACCACAGCCTGAGTCTCACACACACCACAGCCTGCTCCTCAAACACACTACAGCCCGGGCCGCACACACACCACAGCCTGAGTCTCACATACACCACAGCCCGAGCCTCACACACACCACAGCCAGAGCCTCACACACACCACAGCCTGAGTCTCACACACACCACAGCCTGCTCCTCACACACACCACAGCCTGAGCGAGCCTCACACACACCCCAGCCTGCTCCTCACACACACCACAGCCTGAGCCTCACACACACCACAGCCTGAGCCTCACACACACCACAGCCTGCTCCTCACACACACCACAGCCTGCTCCTCACACACACCACAGCCTGCTCCTCACACACACCACAGCCTGAGTCTCACACACACCACAGCCTGCTCCTCACACACACCACAGCCTGAGTCTCACACACACCACAGCCTGCTCCTCACACACACACCACAGCCTGAGTCTCACACACACCACAGCCTGAGTCTCACACACACCACAGCCTGCTCCTCACACACACACAGCAGCCTGAGTCTCACATACACCACAGCCTGAGCCTCACACACACTACAGCCCGAGCCTCACACACACCACAGCCAGAGCCTCACACACACCACAGCCTGAGTCTCACACACACCACAGCCTGCTCCTCACACACACACCACAGCCTGAGTCTCACACACACCACAGCCTGAGTCTCACACACACCACACCCTGCTCCTCACACACACACCACAGCCTGAGTCTCACACACACCACAGCCTGCTCCTCACACACACTACAGCCTGAGTCTCACACACACCACAGCCTGCTCCTCACACACACACCACAGCCTGAGTCTCACACACACCACAGCCTGCTCCTCACACACACCACAGCCTGAGTCTCACACACACCACAGCCTGCTCCTCACACACACTACAGCCCGGGCCGCACACACACCACAGCCTGAGCCTCACACACACCACAGCCAGAGCCTCACACACACCACAGCATGAGTCTCACACACACCATAGCCTGAGCCTCACACACACACACACACACACACACAAGCACACACACACCACAGCCTGAGTCACACACACACACACACACACACACACACACACACACACACACACACACACACCACAGCCTGAGCGAGCCTCACACACACCACAGCCTGAGCCTCACACACACTACAGCCTGAGTCTCACACACACACCAAAGCCTGAGTCTCACACACACACCACAGCCTGCTCCTCACACACACCACAGCCTGAGGGAGCCTCACAACACCACAGCCTGAGCATCACACACACATCAGCCTGAGTCTCACACAAACACCAAAGCCTGAGTCTCACACACACACCACAGCCTGCTCCTCACACACACCACAGCCTGAGCGAGCCTCACACACACCCCAGCCTGCTCCTCACACACACCACAGCCTGAGCCTCACAAACACCACAGCCTGAGCCTCACACACACCACAGCCTGCTCCTCACACACACCACAGCCTGAGTCTCACACACACCACAGCCTGCTCCTCACACACACCACAGCCTGAGTCTCACACACACCACAGCCTGCTCCTCACACACACACCACAGCCTGAGTCTCACACACACCACAGCCTGCTCCTCACACACACACAGCAGCCTGAGTCTCACACACACACCACATCCTGCTCCTCACACACACACCACAGCCTGCTCGTCACACACACACACAGCAGCCTGAGTCTCACACACACCACAGCCTGCTCCTCTCACACACACCACAGCCTGAGTCTCACACACACCACAGCCTGCTCGTCACACACACACACACCACAGCCTGAGCCTCACACACACCACAGCCTGCTCCTCACACACACCACAGCCTGAGTCTCACACACACCACAGCCTGCTCCTCACACACACCACAGCCTGAGTCTCACACACACCACAGCCTGAGTCTCACACACACCACAGCCTGCTCCTCTCACACACACCACAGCCTGAGTCTCACACACACCACAGCCTGCTCGTCACACACACACACACACCACAGCCTGAGCCTCACACACACCACAGCCTGCTCCTCACACACACCACAGCCTGAGTCTCACACACACCACAGCCTGCTCCTCACACACACCACAGCCTGAGTCTCACACACACCACAGCCTGCTCCTCACACACACACCACAGCCTGAGTCTCACACACACCACAGCCTGCTCCTCACACACACACAGCAGCCTGAGTCTCACACACACACCACATCCTGCTCCTCACACACACACCACAGCCTGCTCGTCACACACACACACAGCAGCCTGAGTCTCACACACACCACAGCCTGCTCCTCTCACACACACCACAGCCTGAGTCTCACACACACCACAGCCTGCTCCTCTCACACACACAGCAGCCTGAGTCTCACACACACCACAGCCTGCTCCTCTCACACACACCACAGCCTGAGTCTCACACACACACCACAGCCTGCTCCTCACACACACACCACAGCCTGCTCCTCACACACACACCACAGCCTGCTCCTCACACACACACACACACCACAGCCTGCTCCTCACACACACCACAGCCAGAGTCTCACACACACCACAGCATAAGTCTCACACACATCACAGCCTGAGTCTCACACACAACACAGCCTGAGTCTCACACACTTCACAGCCTGCTCCTCACACACACCACAGCCTGCTCCTCACACACACCACAGCCTGAGTCTCACACACACCACAGCCTGTTCCTCACACACACCACAGCCTGAGTCTCACACACACCACAGCCTGAGTCTCACACACACCACAGCCTGAGTCTCACACACACCACAGCCTGAGTCTCACACACACCACAGACTGAGTCTCACACACACCACAGACTGAGTCTCACACACACACCACAGCCTGAGTCTCACACACACCACAGCCTGAGTTTCACACACACCACAGCCTGCTCCTCACACACACCACAGCCTGCTCCTCACACACACCACAGCCTGAGTCTCACACACACCACAGCCTGTTCCTCACACACACCACAGCCTGAGTCTCACACACACACCACAGCCTGAGTCTCACACACACCACAGCCTGAGTCTCACACACACCACAGCCTGAGTCTCACACACACCACAGCCTGAGTCTCACACACACCACAGCCTGAGTCTCACACACACCACAGCCTGAGTCTCACACACTTCACAGCCTGAGTCTCACACACACCACAGCCTGAGTCTCACACACTTCACAGCCTGAGTCTCACACACACCACAGCCTGAGTCTCACACACACCACAGCCTGAGTTTCACACACTTCACAGCCTGAGTCTCACACACACCACAGCCTGAGTCTCACACACTTCACAGCCTGAGTCTCACACACACCACAGCCTGAGTCTCACACACTTCACAGCCTGCTCCTCACACACTTCACAGCCTGAGTCTCACACACACCACAGCCTGCTCCTCACACACACCACAGCCTGCTCCTCACACACACCACAGCCTGCTCCTCACACACACCACAGCCTGAGTCTCACACACACCACAGCCTGCTCCTCACACACACCACAGCATGAGTCTCACACACACCACAGCCTGCTCCTCACACACACACACCACAGCCTGCTCCTCACACACACCACAGCCTGCTCCTCACACACACCACAGCCTGAGTCTCACACACACCACAGCCTGCTCCTCACACACACACACCACAGCCTGCTCCTCACACACACACCACAGCCTGCTCCTCACACACACACACACCACAGCCTGCTCCTCACACACACACACACACCACAGCCTGCTCCTCACACACACACACACCACAGCCTGCTCCTCACACACACACCACAGCCTGCTCCTCACACACACCACAGCCTGCTCCTCACACACACACCACAGCCTGCTCCTCACACACACACACCACAGCCTGAGCCTCACACACACCACAGCCAGAGCCTCACACACACCACAGCATGAGTCTCACACACACCACAGCATGAGTCTCACACACACCACAGCATGAGTCTCACACACACCACAGCCTGAGCCTCACACACACCACAGCCTGAGTCTCACACACACCACAGCCAGAGCCTCACACACACCACAGCCTGAGCCTCACACACACCACAGCCTGAGCCTCACACACACTACAGCCAGAGCCTCACACACACCACATCCTGCTCCTCACACACACACACCACAGCCTGAGTCTCACACACACCACAGCCTGAGCCTCACACACATCACATCCTGCTCCTCACACACACACACCACAGCCTGAGTCTCACACACACCACAGCCTGCTCCTCACACACACACACACAGCAGCCTGAGTCTCACACACACACCACAGCCTGCTCCTCACACACACACACAACAGCCTGCTCCTCACACACACCACAGCCTGAGCCTCACACACACCACAGCCTGAGCCTCACACACACCACAGCCTGAGCCTCACACACACCACAGCCTGAGCAGCACACACACCACAGCCTGAGTCTCACACACACACCAAAGCCTGAGTCTCACACACACACCACAGCCTGAGTCTCACACACACACCACAGCCTGCTCCTCACACACACACCACAGCCTGAGCGAGACTCACACACAACACAGCCTGCTCCTCACACACACCACAGCCTGAGCGAGACTCACACACAACACAGCCTGCTCCTCACACACACCACAACCTGAGCGAGACTCACACACAACACAGCCTGATTCTCACACACACCACAGCCTGCTCCTCACACACACACCACAGCCTGAGTCTCACACAAACCACAGCCTGCTCCTCACACACACTACAGCCCGGGCCGCACACACACCACAGCCTGAGTCTCACACACACCACAGCCTGCTCCTCAAACACACTACAGCCCGGGCCGCACACACACCACAGCCTGAGTCTCACACACACCACAGCCTGCTCCTCAAACACACTACAGCCCGGGCCGCACACACACCACAGCCTGAGTCTCACATACACCACAGCCCGAGCCTCACACACACCACAGCCAGAGCCTCACACACACCACAGCCTGAGTCTCACACACACCACAGCCTGCTCCTCACACACACCACAGCCTGAGCGAGCCTCACACACACCCCAGCCTGCTCCTCACACACACCACAGCCTGAGCCTCACACACACCACAGCCTGAGCCTCACACACACCACAGCCTGCTCCTCACACACACCACAGCCTGCTCCTCACACACACCACAGCCTGCTCCTCACACACACCACAGCCTGAGTCTCACACACACCACAGCCTGCTCCTCACACACACCACAGCCTGAGTCTCACACACACCACAGCCTGCTCCTCACACACACACCACAGCCTGAGTCTCACACACACCACAGCCTGAGTCTCACACACACCACAGCCTGCTCCTCACACACACACAGCAGCCTGAGTCTCACATACACCACAGCCTGAGCCTCACACACACTACAGCCCGAGCCTCACACACACCACAGCCAGAGCCTCACACACACCACAGCCTGAGTCTCACACACACCACAGCCTGCTCCTCACACACACACCACAGCCTGAGTCTCACACACACCACAGCCTGAGTCTCACACACACCACACCCTGCTCCTCACACACACACCACAGCCTGAGTCTCACACACACCACAGCCTGCTCCTCACACACACTACAGCCTGAGTCTCACACACACCACAGCCTGCTCCTCACACACACACCACAGCCTGAGTCTCACACACACCACAGCCAGAGCCTCACACACACCACAGCATGAGTCTCACACACACCATAGCCTGAGCCTCACACACACACACACACACACACACACACACACACACACACACAAGCACACACACACCACAGCCTGAGTCACACACACACACACACACACACACACACACACACACACACACACACACACACACACACACACACACACACACACACACACACACCACAGCCTGAGCGAGCCTCACACACACCACAGCCTGAGCCTCACACACACACCAAAGCCTGAGTCTCACACACACACCACAGCCTGCTCCTCACACACACCACAGCCTGAGGGAGCCTCACAACACCACAGCCTGAGCATCACACACACATCAGCCTGAGTCTCACACAAACACCAAAGCCTGAGTCTCACACACACACCACAGCCTGCTCCTCACACACACCACAGCCTGAGCGAGCCTCACACACACCCCAGCCTGCTCCTCACACACACCACAGCCTGAGCCTCACAAACACCACAGCCTGAGCCTCACACACACCACAGCCTGCTCCTCACACACACCACAGCCTGAGTCTCACACACACCACAGCCTGCTCCTCACACACACCACAGCCTGAGCGAGCCTCACACACACCACAGCCTGAGCCTCACACACACTACAGCCTGAGTCTCACACACACACCAAAGCCTGAGTCTCACACACACACCACAGCCTGCTTCTCACACACACCACGGCCTGAGGGAGCCTCACACACACCACAGCCTGAGCATCACACACACATCAGCCTGAGTCTCACACACACACCAAAGCCTGAGTCTCACACACACACCACAGCCTGCTCCTCACACACACCACAGCCTGAGCGAGCCTCACACACACCCCAGCCTGCTCCTCACACACACCACAGCCTGAGCCTCACACACACCACAGCCTGAGCCTCACACACACCACAGCCTGCTCCTCACACACACCACAGCCTGAGTCTCACACACACCACAGCCTGCTCCTCACACACACCACAGCCTGAGTCTCACACACACCACAGCCTGCTCCTCACACACACACCACAGCCTGAGTCTCACACACACCACAGCCTGCTCCTCACACACACACAGCAGCCTGAGTCTCACACACACACCACATCCTGCTCCTCACACACACACCACAGCCTGCTCGTCACACACACACACAGCAGCCTGAGTCTCACACACACCACAGCCTGCTCCTCTCACACACACCACAGCCTGAGTCTCACACACACCACAGCCTGCTCGTCACACACACACAGCAGCCTGAGTCTCACACACACACCACAGCCTGCTCCTCACACACACACCACAGCCTGCTCCTCACACACACACACACCACAGCCTGCTCCTCACACACACCACAGCCAGAGTCTCACACACACCACAGCATAAGTCTCACACACATCACAGCCTGAGTCTCACACACAACACAGCCTGAGTCTCACACACTTCACAGCCTGCTCCTCACACACACCACAGCCTGCTCCTCACACACACCACAGCCTGAGTCTCACACACACCACAGCCTGTTCCTCACACACACCACAGCCTGAGTCTCACACACACCACAGCCTGAGTCTCACACACACCACAGCCTGAGTCTCACACACACCACAGCCTGAGTCTCACACACACCACAGACTGAGTCTCACACACACCACAGACTGAGTCTCACACACACACCACAGCCTGAGTCTCACACACACCACAGCCTGAGTTTCACACACACCACAGCCTGCTCCTCACACACACCACAGCCTGCTCCTCACACACACCACAGCCTGAGTCTCACACACACCACAGCCTGAGTCTCACACACCACAGCCTGTTCCTCACACACACCACAGCCTGAGTCTCACACACACACCACAGCCTGAGTCTCACACACACCACAGCCTGAGTCTCACACACACCACAGCCTGAGTCTCACACACACCACAGCCTGAGTCTCACACACACCACAGCCTGAGTCTCACACACTTCACAGCCTGAGTCTCACACACACCACAGCCTGAGTCTCACACACTTCACAGCCTGAGTCTCACACACACCACAGCCTGAGTCTCACACACACCACAGCCTGAGTCTCACACACTTCACAGCCTGCTCCTCACACACACCACAGCCTGAGTTTCACACACACCACAGCCTGAGTCTCACACACTTCACAGCCTGAGTCTCACACACACCACAGCCTGCTCCTCACACACACCACAGCCTGCTCCTCACACACACCACAGCCTGCTCCTCACACACACCACAGCCTGAGTCTCACACACACCACAGCCTGCTCCTCACACACACCACAGCATGAGTCTCACACACTTCACAGCCTGAGTCTCACACACACCACAGCCTGCTCCTCACACACACACACCACAGCCTGCTCCTCACACACACACCACAGCCTGCTCCTCACACACACACACACCACAGCCTGCTCCTCACACACACACACACACCACAGCCTGCTCCTCACACACACACACACCACAGCCTGCTCCTCACACACACACCACAGCCTGCTCCTCACACACACCACAGCCTGCTCCCCACACACACACCACAGCCTGCTCCTCACACACACACACCACAGCCTGAGCCTCACACACACCACAGCCAGAGCCTCACACACACCACAGCATGAGTCTCACACACACCACAGCATGAGTCTCACACACACCACAGCATGAGTCTCACACACACCACAGCCTGAGCCTCACACACACCACAGCCTGAGTCTCACACACACCACAGCCAGAGCCTCACACACACCACAGCCTGAGCCTCACACACACCACAGCCTGAGCCTCACACACACCACAGCCAGAGCCTCACACACACCACATCCTGCTCCTCACACACACACACCACAGCCTGAGTCTCACACACACCACAGCCTGAGCCTCACACACATCACATCCTGCTCCTCACACACACACACCACAGCCTGAGTCTCACACACACCACAGCCTGCTCCTCACACACACACACACAGCAGCCTGAGTCTCACACACACACCACAGCCTGCTCCTCACACACACACACAACAGCCTGCTCCTCACACACACCACAGCCTGAGCCTCACACACACCACAGCCTGAGCCTCACACACACCACAGCCTGAGCCTCACACACACCACAGCCTGAGCCTCACACACACCACAGCCTGAGCAGCACACACACCACAGCCTGAGTCTCACACACACACCAAAGCCTGAGTCTCACACACACACCACAGCCTGAGTCTCACACACACACCACAGCCTGCTCCTCACACACACACCACAGCCTGAGTCTCACACACACCACAGCCTGAGCGAGACTCACACACAACACAGCCTGCTCCTCACACACACCACAGCCTGAGCGAGACTCACACACAACACAGCCTGCTCCTCACACACACCACAACCTGAGCGAGACTCACACACAACACAGCCTGATTCTCACACACACCACAGCCTGCTCCTCACACACACACCACAGCCTGAGTCTCACACAAACCACAGCCTGCTCCTCACACACACTACAGCCCGGGCCGCACACACACCACAGCCTGAGTCTCACACACACCACAGCCTGCTCCTCACACACACCACAGCCTGAGCGAGCCTCACACACACCACAGCCTGAGCCTCACACACACTACAGCCTGAGTCTCACACACACACCAAAGCCTGAGTCTCACACACACACCACAGCCTGCTTCTCACACACACCACGGCCTGAGGGAGCCTCACACACACCACAGCCTGAGCATCACACACACATCAGCCTGAGTCTCACACACACACCAAAGCCTGAGTCTCACACACACACCACAGCCTGCTCCTCACACACACCACAGCCTGAGCGAGCCTCACACACACCCCAGCCTGCTCCTCACACACACCACAGCCTGAGCCTCACACACACCACAGCCTGAGCCTCACACACACCACAGCCTGCTCCTCACACACACCACAGCCTGAGTCTCACACACACCACAGCCTGCTCCTCACACACACCACAGCCTGAGTCTCACACACACCACAGCCTGCTCCTCACACACACACCACAGCCTGAGTCTCACACACACCACAGCCTGCTCCTCACACACACACAGCAGCCTGAGTCTCACACACACACCACATCCTGCTCCTCACACACACACCACAGCCTGCTCGTCACACACACACACAGCAGCCTGAGTCTCACACACACCACAGCCTGCTCCTCTCACACACACCACAGCCTGAGTCTCACACACACCACAGCCTGCTCGTCACACACACACAGCAGCCTGAGTCTCACACACACACCACAGCCTGCTCCTCACACACACACCACAGCCTGCTCCTCACACACACACACACCACAGCCTGCTCCTCACACACACCACAGCCAGAGTCTCACACACACCACAGCATAAGTCTCACACACATCACAGCCTGAGTCTCACACACTTCACAGCCTGCTCCTCACACACACCACAGCCTGCTCCTCACACACACCACAGCCTGAGTCTCACACACACCACAGCCTGTTCCTCACACACACCACAGCCTGAGTCTCACACACACCACAGCCTGAGTCTCACACACACCACAGCCTGAGTCTCACACACACCACAGACTGAGTCTCACACACACCACAGACTGAGTCTCACACACACACCACAGCCTGAGTCTCACACACACCACAGCCTGAGTTTCACACACACCACAGCCTGCTCCTCACACACACCACAGCCTGCTCCTCACACACACCACAGCCTGAGTCTCACACACACCACAGCCTGAGTCTCACACACCACAGCCTGTTCCTCACACACACCACAGCCTGAGTCTCACACACACACCACAGCCTGAGTCTCACACACACCACAGCCTGAGTCTCACACACACCACAGCCTGAGTCTCACACACACCACAGCCTGAGTCTCACACACACCACAGCCTGAGTCTCACACACTTCACAGCCTGAGTCTCACACACACCACAGCCTGAGTCTCACACACTTCACAGCCTGAGTCTCACACACACCACAGCCTGAGTCTCACACACACCACAGCCTGAGTCTCACACACTTCACAGCCTGCTCCTCACACACACCACAGCCTGAGTTTCACACACACCACAGCCTGAGTCTCACACACTTCACAGCCTGAGTCTCACACACACCACAGCCTGCTCCTCACACACACCACAGCCTGCTCCTCACACACACCACAGCCTGCTCCTCACACACACCACAGCCTGAGTCTCACACACACCACAGCCTGCTCCTCACACACACCACAGCATGAGTCTCACACACTTCACAGCCTGAGTCTCACACACACCACAGCCTGCTCCTCACACACACACACCACAGCCTGCTCCTCACACACACACCACAGCCTGCTCCTCACACACACACACACCACAGCCTGCTCCTCACACACACACACACACCACAGCCTGCTCCTCACACACACACACACCACAGCCTGCTCCTCACACACACACCACAGCCTGCTCCTCACACACACCACAGCCTGCTCCCCACACACACACCACAGCCTGCTCCTCACACACACACACCACAGCCTGAGCCTCACACACACCACAGCCAGAGCCTCACACACACCACAGCATGAGTCTCACACACACCACAGCATGAGTCTCACACACACCACAGCATGAGTCTCACACACACCACAGCCTGAGCCTCACACACACCACAGCCTGAGTCTCACACACACCACAGCCTGAGCCTCACACACACCACAGCCTGAGCCTCACACACACACCACAGCCTGAGCCTCACACACACCACAGCCAGAGCCTCACACACACCACATCCTGCTCCTCACACACACACACCACAGCCAGAGCCTCACACACACCACAGCCTGAGCCTCACACACACCACAGCCTGAGCCTCACACACACCACAGCCAGAGCCTCACACACACCACATCCTGCTCCTCACACACACACACCACAGCCTGAGTCTCACACACACCACAGCCTGAGCCTCACACACATCACATCCTGCTCCTCACACACACACACCACAGCCTGAGTCTCACACACACCACAGCCTGCTCCTCACACACACACACACAGCAGCCTGAGTCTCACACACACACCACAGCCTGCTCCTCACACACACACACAACAGCCTGCTCCTCACACACACCACAGCCTGAGCCTCACACACACCACAGCCTGAGCCTCACACACACCACAGCCTGAGCCTCACACACACCACAGCCTGAGCCTCACACACACCACAGCCTGAGCAGCACACACACCACAGCCTGAGTCTCACACACACACCAAAGCCTGAGTCTCACACACACACCACAGCCTGAGTCTCACACACACACCACAGCCTGCTCCTCACACACACACCACAGCCTGAGTCTCACACACACCACAGCCTGAGCGAGACTCACACACAACACAGCCTGCTCCTCACACACACCACAGCCTGAGCGAGACTCACACACAACACAGCCTGCTCCTCACACACACCACAACCTGAGCGAGACTCACACACAACACAGCCTGATTCTCACACACACCACAGCCTGCTCCTCACACACACACCACAGCCTGAGTCTCACACAAACCACAGCCTGCTCCTCACACACACTACAGCCCGGGCCGCACACACACCACAGCCTGAGTCTCACACACACCACAGCCTGCTCCTCAAACACACTACAGCCCGGGCCGCACACACACCACAGCCTGAGTCTCACACACACCACAGCCTGCTCCTCAAACACACTACAGCCCGGGCCGCACACACACCACAGCCTGAGTCTCACACACACCACAGCCTGCTCCTCAAACACACTACAGCCCGGGCCGCACACACACCACAGCCTGAGTCTCACATACACCACAGCCCGAGCCTCACACACACCACAGCCAGAGCCTCACACACACCACAGCCTGAGTCTCACACACACCACAGCCTGCTCCTCACACACACCACAGCCTGAGCGAGCCTCACACACACCCCAGCCTGCTCCTCACACACACCACAGCCTGAGCCTCACACACACCACAGCCTGAGCCTCACACACACCACAGCCTGCTCCTCACACACACCACAGCCTGCTCCTCACACACACCACAGCCTGCTCCTCACACACACCACAGCCTGAGTCTCACACACACCACAGCCTGCTCCTCACACACACCACAGCCTGAGTCTCACACACACCACAGCCTGCTCCTCACACACACACCACAGCCTGAGTCTCACACACACCACAGCCTGAGTCTCACACACACCACAGCCTGCTCCTCACACACACACAGCAGCCTGAGTCTCACATACACCACAGCCTGAGCCTCACACACACTACAGCCCGAGCCTCACACACACCACAGCCAGAGCCTCACACACACCACAGCCTGAGTCTCACACACACCACAGCCTGCTCCTCACACACACACCACAGCCTGAGTCTCACACACACCACAGCCTGAGTCTCACACACACCACACCCTGCTCCTCACACACACACCACAGCCTGAGTCTCACACACACCACAGCCTGCTCCTCACACACACTACAGCCTGAGTCTCACACACACCACAGCCTGCTCCTCACACACACACCACAGCCTGAGTCTCACACACACCACAGCCTGCTCCTCACACACACCACAGCCTGAGTCTCACACACACCACAGCCTGCTCCTCACACACACTACAGCCCGGGCCGCACACACACCACAGCCTGAGCCTCACACACACCACAGCCAGAGCCTCACACACACCACAGCATGAGTCTCACACACACCATAGCCTGAGCCTCACACACACACACACACACACACACACACACACACACACACAAGCACACACACACCACAGCCTGAGTCACACACACACACACACACACACACACACACACACCACAGCCTGAGCGAGCCTCACACACACCACAGCCTGAGCCTCACACACACTACAGCCTGAGTCTCACACACACACCAAAGCCTGAGTCTCACACACACACCACAGCCTGCTCCTCACACACACCACAGCCTGAGGGAGCCTCACAACACCACAGCCTGAGCATCACACACACATCAGCCTGAGTCTCACACAAACACCAAAGCCTGAGTCTCACACACACACCACAGCCTGCTCCTCACACACACCACAGCCTGAGCGAGCCTCACACACACCCCAGCCTGCTCCTCACACACACCACAGCCTGAGCCTCACAAACACCACAGCCTGAGCCTCACACACACCACAGCCTGCTCCTCACACACACCACAGCCTGTGTCTCACACACACCACAGCCTGCTCCTCACACACACCACAGCCTGAGCGAGCCTCACACACACCACAGCCTGAGCCTCACACACACTACAGCCTGAGTCTCACACACACACCAAAGCCTGAGTCTCACACACACACCACAGCCTGCTTCTCACACACACCACGGCCTGAGGGAGCCTCACACACACCACAGCCTGAGCATCACACACACATCAGCCTGAGTCTCACACACACACCAAAGCCTGAGTCTCACACACACACCACAGCCTGCTCCTCACACACACCACAGCCTGAGCGAGCCTCACACACACCCCAGCCTGCTCCTCACACACACCACAGCCTGAGCCTCACACACACCACAGCCTGAGCCTCACACACACCACAGCCTGCTCCTCACACACACCACAGCCTGAGTCTCACACACACCACAGCCTGCTCCTCACACACACCACAGCCTGAGTCTCACACACACCACAGCCTGCTCCTCACACACACACCACAGCCTGAGTCTCACACACACCACAGCCTGCTCCTCACACACACACAGCAGCCTTAGTCTCACACACACACCACATCCTGCTCCTCACACACACACCACAGCCTGCTCGTCACACACACACACAGCAGCCTGAGTCTCACACACACCACAGCCTGCTCCTCTCACACACACCACAGCCTGAGTCTCACACACACCACAGCCTGCTCGTCACACACACACAGCAGCCTGAGTCTCACACACACACCACAGCCTGCTCCTCACACACACACCACAGCCTGCTCCTCACACACACACACACCACAGCCTGCTCCTCACACACACCACAGCCAGAGTCTCACACACACCACAGCATAAGTCTCACACACATCACAGCCTGAGTCTCACACACAACACAGCCTGAGTCTCACACACTTCACAGCCTGCTCCTCACACACACCACAGCCTGCTCCTCACACACACCACAGCCTGAGTCTCACACACACCACAGCCTGTTCCTCACACACACCACAGCCTGAGTCTCACACACACCACAGCCTGAGTCTCACACACACCACAGCCTGAGTCTCACACACACCACAGACTGAGTCTCACACACACCACAGACTGAGTCTCACACACACACCACAGCCTGAGTCTCACACACACCACAGCCTGAGTTTCACACACACCACAGCCTGCTCCTCACACACACCACAGCCTGCTCCTCACACACACCACAGCCTGAGTCTCACACACACCACAGCCTGAGTCTCACACACACCACAGCCTGTTCCTCACACACACCACAGCCTGAGTCTCACACACACACACCACAGCCTGAGTCTCACACACACCACAGCCTGAGTCTCACACACACCACAGCCTGAGTCTCACACACACCACAGCCTGAGTCTCACACACACCACAGCCTGAGTCTCACACACACCACAGCCTGAGTCTCACACACTTCACAGCCTGAGTCTCACACACACCACAGCCTGAGTCTCACACACTTCACAGCCTGAGTCTCACACACACCACAGCCTGAGTCTCACACACACCACAGCCTGAGTTTCACACACTTCACAGCCTGAGTCTCACACACACCACAGCCTGAGTCTCACACACTTCACAGCCTGAGTCTCACACACACCACAGCCTGAGTCTCACACACTTCACAGCCTGCTCCTCACACACACCACAGCCTGAGTCTCACACACACCACAGCCTGAGTCTCACACACTTCACAGCCTGAGTCTCACACACACCACAGCCTGAGTCTCACACACACCACAGCCTGAGTTTCACACACTTCACAGCCTGAGTCTCACACACACCACAGCCTGAGTCTCACACACTTCACAGCCTGAGTTTCACACACACCACAGCCTGAGTCTCACACACTTCACAGCCTGAGTCTCACACACACCACAGCCTGCTCCTCACACACACCACAGCCTGCTCCTCACACACACCACAGCCTGCTCCTCACACACACCACAGCCTGAGTCTCACACACACCACAGCCTGAGCCTCACACACACCACAGCCTGCTCCTCACACACACCACAGCCTGCTCCTCACACACACCACAGCCTGCTCCTCACACACACCACAGCCTGCTCCTCACACACACCACAGCCTGCTCCTCACACACACCACAGCCTGAGTCTCACACACACCACAGCCTGAGTCTCACACACACCACAGCCTGCTCCTCACACACACCACAGCATGAGTCTCACACACTTCACAGCCTGAGTCTCACACACACCACAGCCTGCTCCTCACACACACACACCACAGCCTGCTCCTCACACACACACCACAGCCTGCTCCTCACACACACACACACACCACAGCCTGCTCCTCACACACACACACACACCACAGCCTGCTCCTCACACACACACACACCACAGCCTGCTCCTCACACACACACCACAGCCTGCTCCTCACACACACCACAGCCTGCTCCTCACACACACACCACAGCCTGCTCCTCACACACACACACCACAGCCTGAGCCTCACACACACCACAGCCAGAGCCTCACACACACCACAGCATGAGTCTCACACACACCACAGCATGAGTCTCACACACACCACAGCATGAGTCTCACACACACCACAGCCTGAGCCTCACACACACCACAGCCTGAGTCTCACACACACCACAGCCAGAGCCTCACACACACCACAGCCTGAGCCTCACACACACCACAGCCTGAGCCTCACACACACCACAGCCTGAGCCTCACACACACCACAGCCTGAGCCTCACACACACCACAGCCAGAGCCTCACACACACCACAGCATGAGTCTCACACACCACAGCCAGAGCCTCACACACACCACAGCATGAGTCTCACACACACCACAGCCAGAGCCTCACACACACACCACAGCCAGAGCCTCACACACACCACAGCCAGAGCCTCACACACACCACAGCCAGAGCCTCACACACACCACAGCCAGAGCCTCACACACACCACAGCCAGAGCCTCACACACACCACAGCCTGAGTCTCACACACACCACAGCCAGAGCCTCACACACACCACAGCCTGAGTCTCACACACACCACAGCCTGAGTCTCACACACACCACAGCCAGAGCCTCACACACACCACAGCCTGAGTCTCACACACACCACAGCCTGAGTCTCACACACACCACAGCCAGAGCCTCACACACACCACAGCCAGAGTCTCACACACACCACAGCATGAGTCTCACACACACCACAGCCAGAGCCTCACACACACCACAGCCAGAGCCTCACACACACCACAGCCAGAGCCTCACACACACCACAGCCTGAGTCTCACACACACCACAGCCTGAGACTCACACACACCACAGCCTGAGTCTCACACACACACCACAGCCTGAGTCTCACACACACCACAGCCAGAGTCTCACACACACCACAGCATGAGTCTCACACACACCACAGCCAGAGCCTCACACACACCACAGCCAGAGCCTCACACACACCACAGCCAGAGCCTCACACACACCACAGCCAGAGCCTCACACACACCACAGCCAGAGCCTCACACACACCACAGCCTGAGTCTCACACACACCACAGCCAGAGCCTCACACACACCACAGCCAGAGCCTCACACACACCACAGCCAGAGCCTCACACACACCACAGCCAGAGCCTCACACACACCACAGCCAGAGTCTCACACACACCACAGCATGAGTCTCACACACACCACAGCCAGAGCCTCACACACACCACAGCCAGAGCCTCACACACACCACAGCCAGAGCCTCACACACACCACAGCCTGAGTCTCACACACACCACAGCCTGAGACTCACACACACCACAGCCTGAGTCTCACACACACACCACAGCCTGAGTCTCACACACACCACAGCCAGAGTCTCACACACACCACAGCCAGAGCCTCACACACACCACAGCCAGAGCCTCACACACACCACAGCCAGAGTCTCACACACACCACAGCATGAGTCTCACACACACCACAGCCAGAGCCTCACACACACCACAGCCAGAGCCTCACACACACCACAGCCAGAGCCTCACACACACCACAGCCTGAGTCTCACACACACCACAGCCAGAGCCTCACACACACCACAGCCAGAGCCTCACACACACCACAGCCAGAGCCTCACACACACCACAGCCAGAGCCTCACACACACCACAGCCAGAGTCTCACACACACCACAGCATGAGTCTCACACACACCACAGCCAGAGCCTCACACACACCACAGCATGAGTCTCACACACACCACAGCATGAGTCTCACACACACCACAGCCTGAGCCTCACACACACCACAGCCTGAGTCTCACACACACCACAGCCAGAGCCTCACACACACCACAGCCTGAGCCTCACACACACCACAGCCTGAGCCTCACACACACCACAGCCTGAGCCTCACACACACCACAGCCTGAGCCTCACACACACCACAGCCAGAGCCTCACACACACCACAGCATGAGTCTCACACACCACAGCCAGAGCCTGACACAAACCACAGCCAGAGCCTCACACACACCACAGCCTGAGCCTCACACACACCACAGCCTGAGCCTCACACACACCACAGCCTGCTCCTCACACACACCACAGCCTGCTCCTCACACACACCACAGCCTGCTCCTCACACACACCACAGCCTGCTCCTCACACACACCACAGCCTGCTCCTCACACACACCACAGCCTGAGTCTCACACACACCACAGCCTGAGTCTCACACACACCACAGCCTGCTCCTCACACACACCACAGCATGAGTCTCACACACTTCACAGCCTGAGTCTC
>CM042260.1:2022500-2051284 GCA_023566225.1 Romanogobio albipinnatus | reverse complement strand
GAGGATTTTGAATATGATTAGCCGAGTCTCAGTTTATGGTATTAGCGGGATTAGCTGTCCATTAACACGTCCCAGATGGCAACTTCACATTGGCAGCGACGCGAGGCGCTAGCCCCCTTAATCGACTGCGTCTTTAGGACACACTGAGTGTTTAGAGCAAACCGATTGGCTCCCTGCCATCACAAATACGCCGCCCCCCCAAACTAACTAAGGTTTATTTTCCTTGCCGCGCTGCAAAAACTGCCACTCATTAGCCGAGTGTACACTACGCAGGCTTCTAGCATGAGCACTGCTGTTGTGTGAAGCTAGGCGTGTTTAGGTTTGACAGGGTTGAGATTAAGCAGTGTTAGTCTCACTAGAGCATTCTGGGATTGAACAATGGTCTGAAGGAATAGGACTGTTGCTTGTGATTGTAATAGTTTCAGACAGATGTTTAAACCTTGCCGCTGAGCTTTTGTTTTTCAATATTACTCAGTGTTCGTGTGACGTTTGTGTTAGGATCATTTCATCAGACGGAGATATCAAAGCTTAATTCATCACAAACTCTATCAATCCATCATCAGAGCTACTAAATGTTAAAACCTCTGGACTGAGATGCATATTAAAGAAGTCATGAACTGATGTTAGTATGAATTTTACATCAATGATTGTTATAATTGAGAAATAAAAGGCCTTTTTCTTGCCTCTGATTCGAACGCTCTGTTTGAAGGGGCGTGTCTGCTGTGTAAACGCCCACTGCTGTGATTGGCCGCTGTGAAACTTCCGTGTAAACGCCAACTGCTGTGATTGGCTGCTGTGAGACTTCAGTGTAAACGCCCACTGCTGTGATTGGCCACTGTGAAACTTCCGTGTAAACGCCAACTGCTGTGATTGGCAGCTGTGAGACTTCAGTGTAAATGTCCACTGCTGTGATTGGCTGCTGTGAGACTTCAGTGTAAACGCCCAATGCTGTGATTGGCAGCTGTGAGACTTCAGTGTAAACGCCCACTGCTGTGATTGGCCGCTGTGAGACTTCAGTGTAAACGCCCAATGCTGTGATTGGCCGCTGTGAGACTTCAGTGTAAACGCCCAATGCTGTGATTGGCCGCTGTGAGACTTCAGTGTAAACGCCCACTGCTGTGATTGGCCGCTGTGAGACTTCAGTGTAAACGCCCACTGCTGTGATTGGCCGCTGTGAGACTTCAGTGTAAACGCCCACTGCTGTGATTGGCCGCTGTGAGACTTCAGTGTAAACGCCCACTGCTGTGATTGGCCGCTGTGAGACTTCAGTGTAAACGCCCACTGCTGTGATTGGCCGCTGTGAGACTTCAGTGTAAACGCCCACTGCTGTGATTGGCCGCTGTGAGACTTCAGTGTAAACGCCCACTGCTGCGATTGGCAGCTGTGAGACTTCAGTGTAAACGCCCACTGCTGTGATTGGCCGCTGTGAGACTTCAGTGTAAACGCCCACTGCTGTGATTGACAGCTGTGAGACTTCAGTGTAAACGCCCACTGCTGTGATTGACAGCTGTGAGACTTCAGTGTAAACGCCCACTGCTGTGATTGGCTGCTGTGAGACTTCAGTGTAAACGCCCACTGCTGTGATTGGCCGCTGTGAGACTTCAGTGTAAACGCCCACTGCTGTGATTGGCCGCTGTGAGACTTCAGTGTAAACGCCCACTGCTGTGATTGACAGCTGTGAGACTTCAGTGTAAACGCCCACTGCTGCGATTGGCAGCTGTGAGACTTCAGTGTAAACGCCCACTGCTGTGATTGGCCGCTGTGAGACTTCAGTGTAAACGCCCACTGCTGTGATTGGCTGCTGTGAGACTTCAGTGTAAACGCCCACTGCTGTGTTTGACAGCTGTGAGACTTCATTCTCTCATAGAGTGGCAATTTATATGGCAAACCAAACTCAAAACTGCGCCTGTAGTCAAAATGCACAGATTCAATGAGCACTTTCATCATTTCTGGGTTGCGTTTAATCAATGGATCCTTTCAGACGCTGTTTTGATGGAACTTCAAATACACTTTCTTCAAAAAAATGCCTCTAATCAAGCACTATTGTTTTCTCCAAGAGAGTTTGCGTGTTAGTTTAACTCTTCCTTTCATTTGAAAAAACAGTGTGAAGTGAAAAAAACAACATATATGACTGTGTGAAGGTGTGTCTGCTGCCACCCGTGATGACAGACACGGATTATTTTGTTTCATTAATTTCATTTTTTAGACCAAATTCTGTTTTGAAAGGCGGTTTTAAGAAGGATCTTTAGTAGTATTTCTGCCAGGTTTAATCTATCACACAGTACAAGGCTGCAAGGAAATATTACAAATATAGCAGCGAGAGGAGATTATCTTTGTTAAATATGAAAGTGAATCATCATGCTTAATCTAATTAATCGAGAATATTATACAACAAATGATATCAAACATGTAGGAATATCCTTAACCCTTTAACTGTCACCCCCCTTTTTGAGAATACACATGAAAATGCACTATCCTAACATAAAGGGCTGTATTTCAAGAATGCTTTGGAATATAGACCTAATGTTTGGTCTTGTTTTAAAGAGGACACTTGGCAGATTATTACTGAAGTCAAAGTGAAAGAGAAAAATATGGAAGGATGAAAAAGTTATGGAAGTTTAAATTTACTGTAAATATAAATACTGTACTAAATGTTTTTTATTTTAGATAAAATACATATTTCACAAAAATGTTTTAATATAAAATTACTATAAAATCAAAGCCCTATGTCTAACCAAGTTGTGTTCCAAATTTGAAGTTGATATCACAAAAATCCCCATGAGATTTTGTTTTGGCGCTATAGCAAAAATAGCCACCGGGTGTCAATGAAATTCCACTGATTGTTTTTTTGATGCATTTTCCTGTAAATTTCTGTCCAAATGTCACTTCCGTCACCAAATATGGAACCTTGACAGTGTTAATTTTGACAGCAAATTTTGATTTAGTTTTAGTCATAGTCTTTTGACTAAAATGCCATTTAGTTTTAGTCATATTTTAGTCACATGAATTGTTTTTAGTTTTAGTCTAGTTTTAGTCAACTAAAATCTAATGAGTTTAGTTAAATTGTAATACATTAAGCATTTAAGCATTACATAACCAACTGTCACTTGAACTGACATTTTGACATAATTTTGTTTTTGACATTAAAAATACACGAAAGAGCTCAATTCAGTTTTGTGTTTGTTTTTAAAAACATCTATATAGTTTTTATAACTCTGTATTTCTGTTTTAGTCAGTAGGCCATATCAGGTTAAGCTAAAGCTTCAAATAATTTTGTTTATTTATTTTTTTAATTTCAGTTAACATTTATTTAATTTCAAGTAATGAAGATTTTTTTAATGGTTTTAGTGAACTATTATAACCCTGATACTTTATTGAATATGTGTCAAATACTGGTCTTTCCTCCTGAATATGAATTAAATGGGAATTAAATTAAATACAGTTTACGGTGTAAGCAAAATCGAATATATAATGCGTGACTTTTAATTATAAACGAACTCAAAATACACCAGGACTCTTATTTTGAAATCTCGCCTTACTATTGCAGTTGCAGGAGCTCATTCAAGCTCAGGAGATAAGATATGCGTTGTTACAACCGTCTAAAACACATTACTATATAAACATGGTAAAGTACACATTGTCATTATTCATCAGCATTAGTTCATGAACAATGGCCTGGCATAAATGTGCGCTCTTCAGTGATTGTGAGCCGCTCTGGAGCGCTGGATTGGGGATGTGTGAGCCGTGTTTTCCAGCGGTTTGATCAGCACAGACTCAAATGTGCGCATCTGTGACACAGGACATCAGTTCTGACTCGATCTCTTCCCTAATCGACCCTCCCTAACACTTTCGTCTCGTTTTTATTTGTTGACCAAAATGACAGTTGATTTTCGTCATAGTTTTTGTCATCCAACACTAGTTTATATTTAGTTATCGTCTCGTTTTCATCAGTGAAAAAAGGTTGACGAAAATTATGATGAAAATGATTCGTCAACGAAACTAACATTGAACCTTGAGACTCAGACCTTTCCGACAATATGCGCTTTTGTCAAGATTGGAAAAGATTTTGATTATAAAGTAGTTAAAATAAATGTTGTAATATGAAACATGACACCGCCCACTAGGGGAGGAGCCCGCTAGAAGAATTTAGAGCACCGTTTCCATGGTAACGCAACGATCAATTTCAAAACGGTTTTCACAGGATGTATTTTGAGTCTTTAAGCTTTTGAATGATACCTAATTTATGATAATTACTCAAAATATATGATCAAAAAAAGAGTGCCTGGTGTCCGGCCGGCTGGTTCTCAAAGCTGCCCTTCAGTCGCTGTGAGTCAGAGTCGGCTGGCGCTCGAGTGCTGTGGGCTTCTGTCTTAAAACAATGTTTGAGAAAATCTCAAAGCTCTCTGGCAGCGAGACAGACCACTAAGACCTTTGATTTAATGAGTCACTCACCCGAGCTTAAAGCCAGAAATGAAAATATCCCGACCAGCAGACAAACCACTAACCGTTTGATAATGGGGTCCAGTCTAACGGAGATGTTTAGCTCTTTTGTTCAGTCAGTTTGTGTGTAGGATGCAAGGCGGCTTTTAAACAACAAAATCTGTTTGGGAGTGGCAATTATATGCCTTTTATGGTTCTGTGATCCTTTGATCAAAAGTCTTCATTCAGGAATTAGAAGCCATCAACCAAACCAACCAGCTATGAGGTGAATCCCAACATTACAAACTTAAATATGAGGCAAAAAGTACATAAAAAACAAGCGGGTTGACTGACTGTATGTGGGCGGAGCTTCTTTTGACGCAATTTATTTCGATTCTCGATTCGGTAATATAGTATTTGACCAGGAATTCTGCAGTTAAACATGATTATTCACCAATCAGGCATAACATTATGACACCATGGATCAGATTGCTCGATTGGATTGAGATCTGGGGAATTTGGAGGCCGAGTCAACGCCTCAAACTCTTTGTTGTGCTCCTCAAAGCATTCCTGAAGCATTTGTGCTTTGTGGCGGCGCATTATCTGCTGAAAGAGCCACAGCCACAGGGAATACCGTTTCCATGAGAGGCTGGACATGGGCTCAACAATGCTTAGGTAGGTGGGACGTGTCAAAGTCACATCCACATGATGGAGGACCCAAGGTTTCCCAGCAGAACATTGCCCAAAGCATCACTGCCTCCGCCGCCACGCCTTCTTCCCATAGTGCACCTGGTGCCATGTGTTCCCCAGGTGAGCCCCGCACACGCACCCGGCCGTCCACGTGATGTAGAAGAACACGTGATCATCAGACCAGGCCACCTTCTTCCATTGCTCCGTGGTCCAGTTCTGATGCTCGTGCCACTGTTGGTGCTTTGGGCGGTGGACAGGGGTCAGCATGGGCACCCTGACTGGTCAGCGGCTGTGCCGCCCCATACGCCACAAACTGAGATGCTCTGTGTATTCTGAGCCCTTTCTATCAGAACCAGCATTAACTTCTGGAGCAGTTTGAGCTCCAGTAGCTCGTCTGTTTGATCGGACCACACGGGCCAGCCTTCGCTCCCCACGGGCATCAATGAGCCTCGGCCGCCCATGACCCTGTGGCCGGTTCTCCACTGGTCCTTCCTTGGAGCACTTTTGATAGAGACTGACCACTGCAGACCGGGAACAGCCCACAAGAGCTGCAGTTCTGGAGATGCTCTGACCCAGAGACTCCGCAGAGACTCAGTTTATATATATATATATAAACAAACATTTGAAATTACAGTAAGTCTGTCTGTAATGGTTTATAAAAGTTAAAGTCAAAAATCGAATTCCCTATGGAGAAAATCAATCGTATACAGAACCGATCTATTAGAAAACAATGACCGCTGAATCGAGTGAAATTTTTTTTTATAACTGTGGTTCCAATTATTTATGAGAGTATAACAGGCATTTTGGATAACTTTATAATGCACGAAGGCTTCATGTCAATTGTTTCTCTGTATTTTGTTAGCAATGTTCAAATGTTAAGGTGAATGAAAATATGAATACATGCTGAGATTTGGCATAAGCTTTTTATTTGGTTAGCTGTTGGAATTAAATGTCCCAGCATTCCTGGCAAGGACTTTTACACCCAACCTAAATAACACTGATGTTGACGTTGAAATAATACCAAAGTTGACTAAAATATACCCCAAAAACATTCAAAATACCAAATTATGTCAAACATAAATGTGTCAGTTCATTGATGCTGGGGAATTTATGAGTTTGAGAGGACAGAAACCACAGGCAGGAATAGTGTAGTGCGTATGATTCAAAACCATGTTCCCTTGCTGATTCTCTCTCGACACACGTATGTGCACACATCCTCTCTCACACACACACACTACACACACACTTCCTTGACTCCTTTTACACCAGTAACTGGATCTGTAATTTTTTCAGCTCTGTTTACACTTGGACTTCAAAACTCATCGTCCAGGAAAGCCTTGTGCATTGCTTTATGCGCGAGCATTGGTTCTCGCGGGAGCTCAAGCGTGCTGCGTGAATGAGAATGATGCGTAACTTTTACAATCTCTTTATGAACAGTTCCCACACCAGCGCTATATAGATTATCATGACAGAATATGCTAATTAATGACTGAAGATCGTTATTATTATCCCTTCAGAAACGTCCTGTCTCGTTCTACATGTCGTCTCTTCTTCTGGAGTCTCTCCATCATCGTCCGACTCCGGATTGAACACAAAAGGCTGAACAGTTTCTGATATTTTCAGTGCGTGCGTGTGTGTGAGGTGATCAGAGCTGCTAACACGAGCTCTTGAAGCTCCGCCCTCTTCTAGAAAGGGGGCGGGAGCAGCAGCTCATTTGCATTTAAAGGGACACACACAAAGCGTCTTGTTTTTGCTCACCCTCAAAATGTGACAATTTTAACATGCTATAGAAAATGATCTGTGGGGTATTTTGAGCTTAAACTTCACACACACACACACACACACACACTCTGGAGACATCAGAGACTTATTTGACATGTTGTAAAAATGGGCGTTATAGGACTCCTTTAAATAATTATAAACATAAAAAGTGAGAACGACTCAATTGGATTTCACTCCTAAATTGCCATTAAAAAGAAACAAACATGTATACCTCTCTAAAATTGTCGGGTTTATTAGATAGTGTCTGTATGTTTCAGTGTCTTACATGTACACATATGCCTACAACTCTTGTGAAGTTTTGTGTATTTTGTCTGTATATATATTAATAATGTCTATATTTTGACAAAAGTGGGGATAGTTCACCCAAAAATGAAAATCAGCCCATGATTTACTCTCCCTCAAGTCAGCCGAGGTGTGTATGACATTCTTCTTTCAGACGAATAAAATCTGAGTTATATTAAAAATGTTCTGGCTAATCCAAGCATTATAATAGCAGTAATAGTTGCTCTGTTTATGAAGTCCATAAAAAGTGCATCTGTCTGTTAAACATCGTGCTCCACGCGGCTCCGGGGTGTTAATAAAGGCCTTCTGAAGCAAATCGATGCGTTTGTGTAAGAAAAATATCCATATTTAAATATTTATTTCATTTTTTTCTATGGCTCTGCATCAGCCGTTCCCGCGTCATCACTTCAGGCGAATAAGGTCAAAATACCGGCGCGATCATAGATATAAACATAGATTCCTCATTAGTGCCTACGCGGATCGGTCGAATGAGGCATCTACGTATATATATCTATGATCGCGCCAGTATTTTGACCTTATTCACCGGAAGTTATGGCGCTGGGAATACTAGATGACATTCGTCTGATAAGATGTAAAATAACAAATACTGTTGGGTTTCTCACAGAAACCGATTGTTTCGTGTCTTAAGACATCAATGTGTCGTCACGAGCCGCATGGTTTAATAAGGATTCGTATGTCTGTGTGTTTTTACTCTCTTTGCTCTCATACTCTAAAATATCCCCATTGACATCATTATACGACTATCACACTGCAACGGTTGAGTTAAAAATCTTCATTTGTGTTCAACTGAAGAAACAAACACACCTACATCTTGGATGCCCTGTGGGTAAGCAGATAAACATAAAAAGTTTTTGGGTGAACTATCCCTTTAAGTTCTTTATATGGATGATTTTGTGAGAGAAAATAGGCATGCGTAGTTTTAATGTCCATCATCAGAGGTTATGTTTAATCAACATAATTATAATATGCTTATGCCAATAGCACGTCTACAGCCTATTAAAATGTTTCATAAGCCTCGTTTAATATTTAACCAGTACTGGTTTCATCTGTATTGGTGGTTTTGATTGATCATGGTGTGCTGGATAACTTCCTGAAATATACAGTAAACTCTCTTTGCTGTGTTGCCACAAATAACATATCCGTCACCATGACTTCTTTCATCAGGCGCTCGCTGGAAGGAAAGGAAGCAGGACCGATTTTGTTTGTAATTTTGTATCATAGTGTGCTCATTGAATAACTTGAGTCATTGCATTTATAAGAAACCATAATGAGAGTGTGAGCAGATTAGAAACGCTGGATGATAACGGATTCATTCGCATTAAACGATGGACAAATTCAATCATGGAATAGGCATAATGATTGTGCCAACAGCTAATTAAAATGAATCAATAATAATGAATTCAACATACATTATCTGAAAACAAGCCTCAATATCTCACGCTAAATGAATTGTTTGCATATTTTACAGGGGTAAAAAAAAGGCTTATTGTAAATCCCTGAATGTTCATACAAAGATCATGCAATTGCCAGAAGTTCAAAGCTCCCCAAAGTCGTCATTTAGCAGCCATTTTTGCTGAAGTGTCTTGTTGCACACATGAACAGCGAAGGTTCTGGCGTGTTTGTTTAGTCTGCAGATGAACGCTCTGCAACTAAAGGTTTCACACTTCATTCAGAGCGGCCCAGGCTGCGGCTGTAACCTTCAGCGTCCGCTCGTCACTTCACACACACCCACAAACAAAGCAGGTACGCAGCTGTCCGACAGAGCTGACAGAAGCCAGAAGATGACGTGACGTCAGGTACACGGGCCACACCAGCATCTGATGCTCCTGCAGGATTACTCCATGCCATTTGTAAAAGTCATATTGAATTTTCAACACCAAGATTTTAGGTCAAAATGTATATAAATATATAAGTGATGTCTGGATAGTATTTATATAATGTATGTTCTGTTACAATTTTTTCTCATATTCCAGTTTAATACACAGAGACTAAACCATTCGTAGGTCGATCACGATCAAAACATTCCCGTTCGCTAATCCGACCAGCCAGACACGGCAACAACGACTGAGTTTGGGGCGGGGCCATCTGTGTTTCTAACCAATGGTAGAAGGGGGAGGGATTTTGAAAACCTACTTTAAAATAGTCAATGTGTATAAAATCACACACACCTTCTTAAAGTGCTTCCGTGCAACATATTAATTAAAAAAATTCAGCAGTTTTATTGTCCATCATCGGATGTTACGTTAAATCAACATAATTCTAATATGCTTATTGATGGTTTTGAGTGGTCATGGTGTGTTGGAAAACTTTCCTCTGATGGCTTTCTGAAATATAAATTAAATATTTCCTTGCTAGCTAATCCGACCAGCCTGACACGGCAACAGTGACTCAGCCAATGGCGTGAGTTTGGGGCGGGGCTGTGTTTCTAACCAATGGCAGACGGGGGAGGGATTTTGAAAACCTGCTTTAAAATAGTCAATTTGTATAAATCACACACACCTTCTAAAAGTGCTTCCGTGCAACATATTAATTGTACATTTTTTGTAGTTTTAATGTTTTAATTAGTGGTGGGCCGTTATCGGCATTAACTTATCGGGCGATAAAAAAAATTGATTTACGTTTAAAAAATAGGAACCTTATTTGAGCGTACATGGCATTGGACGCTGAGACATAAAGGTCATTTAAATTAAAAACTGAACGAATGTTTAAGTGTAGCAAAACCGTATGATTTCAAAGACTTATTGCACATGCTTTGCTATAACAATATGTAAGAGCGTCAGATGTACAGTGTCACTGCATGAGCTTGGCTTGAGTAACAATGGCCGCCTCTTTATTCTTCATGAACGGCCGTTCTTTGAGGTGTGATGTGCAGCGGGACTGTTGCTGGCGGCTTCGCTTTAATTGCTGGGGTGAGAAAAAGTCTGAATTTAGTTTTTGCTTGGCCAATGTTGCACAAAAGGTCCTTTCAGGTAGTCGAATGTATTTCAGAGGGTGAGCTGTCAGATTACAGACAGGAAACGTTTAAGATAAAACTGTATGAATAGTCCCAGTATGTAGCATGCGAAGAAAAAGCAACACCCAGAAGGAACACATGGGTGATCAAAACGTATTTAATATAAAATTGGCTTTGGACCATTTCAAACCACCCTGTGTATGATGGCTCTCTCTGGAAATGAAATATGGCATCGTGTATATGATGTAGAGCCTGATTAAATGCAGCCGTGTGAGCGATCCAGTCCTGAATATGATATGGAAAGCTTTAAAACACGAGCAGCTTTGATATGCGATCTATAATGTGACAAATGGCCGTCTAGAAACATCAAAACTCGACAACGTTAATCTCCACTGTCTCCTTCAAGACATCGTTAACATTTAGAGTTGTACTGTCTGGACTAGCTCAAGCAGAACTAAAACTTCTTCCCATTGGGAGATAGAGTTGAGTGCCAACTGTACTACAAATGAATCTAATTTTCTGCAGGAGAAATGCTGCGATCATTGATGTTTTGCAAATTCTTCACTGGTTCCTCTAATCCTGAGAGCTTTTGTCTGCTGTCTAGGGTGGCACCCTGCCTGGAATCAGACACAAAGGAGCACGGAGACACGAGACAAAGCCGTAGTGAAGCCGTAGAGTCTGACTAAGCCGTGGCTAAATGGAGCATGACTCAAAACGTTTTCTCTGCCATCATCTGTAAACGTAGGCCCTTGGTGACTGACTGACAGATTGTAGTGCGCTGTAGGAGAGGTGTTGAAGACGGAGTTAAGGTGCGGTCACGTTTACCGTCGCTTGGTGAATTTTCATGGGAGAAATATTAACCCTTAGACGCATACCGTGGGTCTTTAGTGACCCGGGACATCATTCACTTCCCTCCTCCTCACTCTTTATGTTAATAGTATGCCTCAATCAAATGATTATGTGACCACAAAACCACTCATAAGGGTACATTTTTTGAAATTGAGATTTGTGCATCATCTGAAAGCTGAATAAATAAGCATCATTGATGTATGGTTTGTTAGGATAGGACAATATTTGAAAATCTGGAAAAATCTAAATATTGAGAAAATTTACTTTAAAGTTGTCCAAATTAAGTCCTTAGCAACGCATATTACTACTAATAATACATTTTTGATATATTTACAGTAGGTAATTTACTAAATATCTTCATGGAACATGATCTTAATATGCTAATGATTTTTGGCATAAAAGAAAAATCTTTGTATTGTTGGCTATTGCCACAAATATACTCGTGAGACGCAGGACTGCTGTTGAGCTCCCGGGTCACACATGACAAAAAAAGAATAATACAATCACAAAAGAATACCTATATTCCCATTCAAGGTGCAATATGTAAGATTTTTGCAGTATAATATCCAAACGCCTCTAGGCCAGTGTTATATATTTTGTTCAGTCGAGTACTTACAATATCCCAAATGTTTCTAACTATTTGTAAATTGTGAGAAAATTTTAAGTGTGAGGGAGTCGCCTGTCAATGGCGTCATATCCGTGTTACCCTCGGTTTCCGCTTTAACTGCCGTAGAAACAATGGCAACAGACGAAAAATTAAAATCAAAATTAAAAATAAAAGGATTCCTTTCTGGAGAAGCGTTCAGTCTCTCCTCATGTCAACAGTGAATCCTCTCATGGTGCAGCACAACTGGCTTTTAAAGGGAAAGGGAGATGAGGCTCTGATTGGTTTATTGCTCGTTACACCCAAAACACACCCATGACTCATTAAGAGGCGAGGCACGACCCTTCTGGACCATGAGCCGGACGCGCTGACCGTTTCTCCCTAAGAGCTCCTGCGCGATGAGCTTCAGACCATGAGCTCAGATCAGTGAAATATAGCCCTTTGTCTTCATATTTATTGAAAATGAATGCGTTTGTAATCTGATATGCGATGGGAAAAGGGAGAAGAGCGAGTTCAGCAAAAGGCGGATTCAAACTGGGGTTGATCGCGTGTGTTGCGTTCATCTTATTAACAATCGCTCCAGCGGTTCCTCAGCTCCACAACACTCGGTCCTGCTCTGCTTCAGACTACAGGAACGCTAATAATCACATCATCAACATGAGTTCTGCCCGAGTCCTGTCCCCATTCTGAGCTGAAGACTACATGTCCCAAGAGTCTGCGCTCAAACGTGACATCATCAAACTACGCCTTTGTTTTGAACAGGCGACCTCTAGCGGACGGAAAACTTACATAGTGCAGCTTTAATGGGGATGTTAGAGCATGTATTTGTGAGCTGGGTGGTCACGTGAATTTGCCGTGTTTATTGATAATAGACAATGAATCTTTTTGTACCTTTACTGTGAATTAGTCAAGAATTACTGTTGGCGACCCATTTTACATTATTTCCGTGATGTCATATTTCTGAGTAACCCATTCACTGGACATTTCATTGAGAAATTAAATATATATCCTTTTGCAGAAATGTCACCACAGGTTCATTTTTCCAATGATTGATATTGTATTTGATCATAATAGAGACTATATTACAATTTTTCTGAAATTTGTAGTGTTTGGCTAAAGTGGCTAGCATTATTAATAGTTGACTTTAACAACATTTTGTTTTACTTGAGCCAACACATCTGGTTTTAAACAACAGAAGTTAAACCTGGTTTAAAGGCCCTGGGTCAAACGTGTGTCCTAGTCCTCCGTCTCTTCGTAGAGGCTCGTTTAGAGGAATAATGAGAGCGTGACTGTGTACAGTCAGTCAACAACGTCTGTAATGATCCAAACAGTCTCTGTAATTCAGCAGAGCCACAGTTGTCTAACAAAACACTGTGTGGTTGAAGTTTAACCACCTCCAAACCCCACTTTAAACGAAGCAGAGACGTGGACTTCTGTAGTAGTGTACATATGAACATAAACACTTCTACCTCTCCAAATAAAGCACTGTTATGATCAAAAGTGTCAAATCGCAAGTAATATTTCAACATAATGCAAAGTTTGCATTCGGACGATGGTGTTCCTGACCTTAGAAAGGCTGAGGAGAGCCAAACAAACGGAAGCAGTCGCAAATAATTCTTGAAGTTTTGGTTCTACCTTCGCCCTATAAATGTAAATAACTATTGTTTACTTCCTGTATACGAGCAAACAAAATATATCCCGCAATAAAATATTTAGGTATACCTAAAAACACCGTTCACGTTCGTCACGTCCCACCCAAGAGCTGGATCCGGCGGAGGTCTAGTGTTTACAGAAATCACTCACAGTTGTGTTTATGACGCTCGAGTGATCGAGCCCGTACTGATAACATTTCACAATCATTCATTCGGTTCAAACAGGGGTGCATGCTTTATTTGGACTAATAATGTGAGCGTCTTTTTAGAAACGGATGGTTTGTGCTCACAAAAGAGCAGGATTTGACCTTTACAGCATCATTGAGAATGAAATAAAGACACTTTATCATTCTACCGTACAAGACAGCATCCTAATCCACACACACACACACACACACACACACACACACACACGGTTAAATAGACCATTTAAACTGAACAGTATCATTTAATGCTGCTTCTGCAGTACTTCAGAATGTCTCTTTACTTGTCCGAGCTTTTTGCACTGCATTCTGGGATTGCTATGAAGCAACAGTGACATAAAGTCTAAAACTCTAAAGTATGAGTGACAATCATTTTCTTCATTTTTAATGTTAATGTTAAGACGATGCTCACGGCAACAAAAAAAAAGCTTGTTTTCAGTCCAAATATCAAAGAATTCTTAAATCAAGATACATTTGCTAGATGAGTAAAATTACATAAGGTATTATGTCTTCTATGGCCAAATAAATCAAAATGTTAAAAAAGAAAAGCTAAATTATCTGCCAACGGGGTAAGAAAAATAGTAAATTTTATCAAACAGAAACCATATTATCTTTATTACCCCATTGGCAGATAATTTAGCTTTTTTTTAATGTAATTACTTTATTTTTATTCATTTTTTGGGCATTTTACTACTTTAGTAAATGCATCTTGATTTAAGAATTTTTAGATATTTGGACCGGAAACAGGATGAAAATACAAAGTAAGAAAATCATTGCAGTTTGCTTTTGTTGAAGACATCCGTTTGCATTATTAACTTTCTTTTTAAATAATCGTGTTGTATATATGCATATTTTGGAATAAGCATATTGTTTATATATAATCAACATCTTTAAATCAATAGTTTTATACTTTAATTTAATTTTGTAATTCGCGATGCTTAATGTCACCATGAAATTCTTATTTTTTTTACTAATACTGCAGTATTTATTCTAAATTATTTATGGTTGCACATCATCATTGCGTTAATAATCTTGACTCAGAATAACTTCATCTCTTCTCTGATGACGAGGGCGGGGCCACCTGTCACTCACATGAGATCCACCAATAGCAAACCACAACCATCCAATCAATTCCCCAGACACAATCAAGCCCCGCCCTACATTTGTTCTTGTTTGAGAAGCGACTGCCGTTTCATGCTGACTTTAATAGGATTCTTGTAGTTATTTCCCTCATTAAACACAAAAAAGTCAATGTTTGTAATGTTGTGATGTTCCTCATACAGTTCAACCAAAACGTATTCAGACACCTTCAACATTTTCTCACTTTCTCACAGTTTATCCGCTAAAGTTTAGAGAATGGTAATAAAATATGACTCAAACTGTGTCAAACAAATTCATCTTGATAATGTCAGATCGCTTTGATAGAAAGGGATGTAATGGATTACAATCAGCTGTTTTACTACACAGTTAGATAATACCTGTTTAGCTCAACCATTTAGGTCAGTCTGTGGGGTCAAAGGTCACATTAGCAATTAAAGAGCAAACACTGAAGCAAAAGCTCAAAGTGTCTGAATCATTTTATTCCCAAATGTTTATCAGTTTCACTGGTATATGAAGAATATTTGGGTATAATATGTCACAGTTGACTTTATTTTGCTCTCCTCACATCAGAAATGAACTCTAGAGTCCTGCACACACTAGAGGCACATTACATCTGTGTCTCAATCATTTGATTTATGGATTATAACTCTTTAACAAAGACTTTTCATGGGGAAATGAATGGAAAAAAGGCTCCCGGAACCAACAGGAACACCAGCTTTAGAAAACGACCCAATGTTCACATCATTGCGGCCTAGTTTGCTTTGCGTAGGAAACACACACACCAACAACCCCGACTAGATCTGGACGTGGAACAGCTCTGTGTTCAGTAAAACAGACTCTGATCTGAACTCCACTGGGCGTTTTATCACAGATAAACAGTGTTCGGTGGGACTGGGTCGTGGGAAGCAGAGATCTCGACTGACAGAGATCCGTGGCAGGACGCTGAAGAAGTTCAAGCCCTCGCTATCTGTAAAAACACACTGTGTGTGAGTCAGATGAGGCAGATGTTCGACACACACTATCAGCACACCGAGGAGAAGGCGTTCACTCACAACAGACAGATGAGACTGCACATATAAAGGATTGTGTGTTTGATCTGAGCTGAGAGAGGAAGAGTTGCTGTGGTATCAGCTCGTGCTTACTTTAGCCGGACAGTGTGTTTGGACAGACGTCGAGTGCAGTATTACTCATCCCACACTAAAAGAGTTTGAACTGTTACAGGAAAACACTGCTGTGATGGTGAAACCGCACAAACACACATCAACAACACGCAATAATGACCCGAGGAAACGAGCTCTGCGTCTCAGTCCCTCTTATACTTGGCGCTATACGTGCTGTTTTTGTGAAGAAATAATACATACCTTTGAGTGTGTAGCAGAAGAGTATTGGGTCAAACTACTCTTTCACTTTGTTACGTGCAGAGCCATAGAAATAGAGAGTTATGACACTCTTCTGCTCTCAATAGTTCCAAACAACTCTGCGCTGTCCATCTGTGTGAACAGGATTAAGCAGGACAGGCCGCAGTTTCACTATATTTGCAGAAATTTCTGGTAAATATTAACACAATATGTGCATCGACTTCGACTGGGCTTTACAGTAGCATTATATTCTGGGGAGAGATAATGTTGAGTAATGTTTGTTTGAGTGATCTGGTTATTTTATTTGGGTCATGTGAGTGCATGATTTTACAGCGTCGAGTGTTGTAGCCAATCACAGGCATTTCTGTTGAAAATAATGACCAGTCATATGTTTAATTTACCAGGAATGAGAATCCATATCGATAAAAACAAGTTTTATATAGTCTCAAAACGCTGAATTAATTTAGTGCAAGTTTACGTTTGACACGAATCTTCCCATTATCTACAAATCCTCTCATCATAAACAAACAAAGCACAGACACGATTCAAATAAAGATTTATTGTGAAGTTTAGTCAGAAGTTTTAGTTTTTCATGAGACTTCAGCCTATATATTTAACACTTCAATACAAATAAAGTAACAAAAATAGACATTTTAATGTTATAATAGTGATTTTTAATATAATAGTGATTTAATTTTTTTTTAAAAAGAGAAAAAATGGCTAATGAGCCAATAAGTGTTCCTCTTCCGCCATCTACTGGTTATAGTGGTCATTTCTTTTAAAGCAGCACTAGGTAACTTTTCAACCTTCATAATATATTTTCAAGACTCTTGTGATGATACATCGACTTACAATGACCCGTCTGCCATAGCCTGACGAGGTCTGTATCGTTTTTAATCGTACTTTTAAACTTCGGGTTTCGGGTAGTAACCCGAGAAAAAAAAGAACTACAAAATTCGACTGCTTTACGGCATATACGTCACTTCCACCATCACCCCCACTTCCTTAAAGGGTTAGTTCACCCAAAAATGAAAATTATGTCATTAGTTACTCACTCTTACGTCGTTCGACACCCGTAAGACTTCGGAACACAAATGAAGATATATTTGTTGAAAGCTGATGGCTGAGAATGGCCTCATCAAGCCCTCCATAGGGATTCAGTACATTTACACTCACAAGACTCATAAAAGGCACTAAAAACATCATTACAAAGTCCATCTCACTACAGTGGCTCTACAATAATTTTACAAAGCGACGACAATAGTTTTTGTGCGCAAAAAAAAAATCAAAATAACGACTTTATTCAACACGAACTTTGGCCTCTGCCGTGAACTCATGAAGCACCACGACGCATGCGCGAGAATATTACGCAGATCCGGCGTTCGGACACATGACCCAGAAGCGAGGAGGAGATGTGTTTACAAGCAGAGGAAGACGCGCCGTATCTAAGCTGTTGAATTCTACATCGATCGTGCTTTAGTTCTCGGCGTAGTGCTCAAAATGGGACTAAAGTGTGCATTTCATGGATTCCCGAACGCCGGCTCTACGTCATATTCTCGCACATGCGTCATGTCAACAAATGCACGTGCGATGCATCCCCTGATGCAGGATGACAGAGTTTACGACAGTAGTAGAGGACAATACTGTTTCCCAACTGTAGGGGGAGCCCGAGAGCAAAACCTACCTAGTGCTGCTTTAAAATTTAAATTGTGTTAATGATACTCGATACACAACATGTGAATATAAATGAATGATTCTAGCATATACAGGATTTAACCCAAAAATAAGTTTTAAATAGTGTTTAAAAAAAACTTAATGCAACTCATTTTATCCAGGCGTTATCCATATTCATTATTCATATGCTATATATGTTATTCTTTGAATGGGCTACTTCATAGAAACGCATTCGACAGAAAGATCTCAGAGAGACTGAAAACTGCTGAAATATGAAGATCTGATCTGGATACAGTAGCTGCTGCAGTGCTGCTCACGTAAACACTGTCTAATAAAACACATCAGATATTACAGCGCTGCGAGTGTTGCCATGGTTGCTACACAATAACACATCATTTAAACTCTGTGAATTTAAACATTCTTGGAAATATTTGGGATAATGTACACAAGTCAACACATATATAACACTGATCTAGTGGCTTTTGGGTATTTTAATCCTAAAATCTTACATATTGTGCCTTTATTGACCAAACGGATCTTTATCAAAGTTCTGTTGCAGATGAAATATAATGTGGATAACATTGAATAAACATTTTCGTCAGGTTAGATACTGATAATTAATTATTCAAGCCTCTTTATCTAAACCTCTCAACTTAACCGTTGGACTCGCACATCCGGCATATTTGTAGTTTTTAACCCTTTTTATTTGTATTTGTAGTTCTAATCAAATTCTCATCCAACGTGCAATGGGTTGTGGGTAATATTAGCCGTTAGAGCGTGCACGGATCTGCACTTCGGAGTCTAATTGCGAAAACTGTTTAGTGTGTGAATTGAGTAATGAGGACACTAAATGAACAACAGGTGAACATAATCAGTAAGGGAGGGAACAAACTGACACATCACAGGAAACTAGTTCACACACTATCTGTCCTAAACAGTATTCGGAAATGTATAATAACATTTATAATTTGATTAGAACTACAAACAGATAAAATAAAGTGTTAAAAACTACAAACATGGCGGATGTGTGAGTCCAACAGAGAGGTTTAGATAAAGGGGCTTGAGTGAAGAATTATCAGTATCTAACCTGACCAAAATATGTTTATTTAATGTTATCCACATTATATTTGATCTGCAACAGCATTGAGAACTTTTATAATGATACGTTTGGCCTTTAACTTTTAAATGCATCGATTGCAAACACACGAGGAGAGTCTCCGCATGACTGGCAGATCGACGGGCTACTAACTACATTACTCTCGATACGGTAGGACATTACAGTTAATGTGAGATGATTGACAGGGCAGTTTAAACGGTGACAGGATGCTCATAACTAATCAACAGAGCGTCCATTAAAGATGATGAAGTAGTTTGACCCAATACTCTTCTGCCACACACTCAAAAGTATCATTTCTTCACAAAAACAGCACATACTTAGGGAACACAGGCGAACAGAACCCAAACAGAGCATAAACGTTATGATATCAAACATGCTTTTTCATAGTTAACGCTAAATGCTCTGCATCCACCATTCCAACCAAAAGCAAAAACAGCGAAACAATATGCAAGTATGTAAGAATAGCATATCTGCAAATTCTATATTTGAACTGATGGCATTCAGGCAAACCCATCAATGAATCAATCATAACTGATCATAACCGATGGCTTTATGTCTTGTTTAAAAGACTTGTAAAGCTCATTCCTTCACTCATTTATCAGTCCACATGAGAATGAGAGCGTTCAGCTACACGTGAAGCATTAAAACACACCAGAACGTCTCATGCATCATCATATCATATCCCGCTCTCTCCACATGTGTTGTGTGAAGCGTCTGATCATTTGTTCAGAAATTTCAGTCCAGAAAGCACAGGATCAGAATCAGTAAAACTCCATGTGTGCGTGAAACCGCTTTAAAAAGTTTAAAAATGACTGTACATTTAAAAAAAAAGGGTTCTTTATCAGTATTTGTCTTGTTTTTCAGTTCAAAATATCGTATAAATACTAAACATTCTTACATTTACTTGAGAAGCAAGATTACTTAAAATATTAAGTCTTGTTTTCTGGAAAAATGTATTAAAATAAAGCACATTTATGCTTAAAACAAGAACTAATATCTGCCAATGGGGTCAGAAACATGATCGTTTTTATTTTTTATAAAAGAAAGTTTGGTTTTCTGACCCCATTGGCAGATGTTTAACCAAACTCACTTTCCCAAAAACAAGACAATCAGATACAAATACTGAAAATACTCAAATATATCCTCAATGTATTGATGAAATACCATTAAAAAATGCCATAATATTAGAAATGCATAAAACTAGTCCAATAAGTTATCTGGTGAACCGGTTACTGTTAATAATCTGTATAATCATATTTACAATTGTCTTGTTTTATGCATAAACTCACTTAAGTTTGGTGATTTTTCCTGAAAACAAGACTTGTGTTTATGATATTTGTGCCGGAAAACCAGACAAAAATACTGAAAATAGTGTAAATATATTTATATTGATGGAATACCATAAAAATGCCATAAAATTGGAAATGCACAAAACTAGTCCAATAAGTTCTATATTTATATTGATTGTTCTTTTGAATTATATGACCACATTAAATAACGTTTCTTTTTCTGACCCCATTGGTGATGTTTGTTCTTGTTTTATGCATAAACTCACTTAAGTTTGGGGATTTTCCCCCGAAAACAAGACTTGTGTTTATGATATTTGTGCTGGAAAACCAGACAAAAATACTGAAAATAGTGTAAATATATATATATATATATATATATATATATATATATATATATACTGCAATGTTTTGATGGAATACAGTGAAAAGATGTCATAAAATTGGAAATGCACAAAACAAGAGCAATAAGTTCTATATTTATATTAATTGTTCTTTTGAATTATATGACCACATTAAAGAACGTTTCTTTTTCTGACCCCATTGGTGATGTTTGTTCTTGTTTTATGCATAAACTCACTTAAGTTTGGTGATTTTTCCCGAAAACAAGACTTGTGTTTATGATATTTGTGCTGGAAAACCAGACAAAAATACTATATATATATATATATAGGCTATATATAATGTTTGCAATGTATTGATGGAATACCATGAAAAAATGCCATAAAATTGAAAATAATGCATAAAACAAGACAAAACTAGTCCAATAAGTTTTCTAGTGAACAGTTACTGTTTATAATCATATTTCCATGGAATATGAGTTTAGATGAGGTAGTTTATTTCAAGGTAAAAATACTTTTCAACAACAATAAGATTTACTATTGTTTAAAAATATACTGATTTTTCTTTTGAATTATATGAGCACATTTAAAGGCGTTTCATGCACACATGAATCCTAACTTGTGTTGTATGTGTGTGTGTGTGTGTGTGTTACCTGCAGCGAGGCACACTGGCAGCATGAGTCTGAACATGAGTCCACACACCACCTCCGAGGCCATCATATCACTGTATAATCACTCCGATCAGAAGCACGAATCTCTCCAGGTCCAGTCTTTCTGTCGGCCGCAGGACATGATCCTGGGTCAGTCCGGTCCCGTTCGCACGGCGAGCTCCTCCTCAGATCCCCGGGTTCTGCTCTTACCTGTTGACCGGAGAGCTCATGGTGCCGCTCCGGAGTAAACAGCTGCTTCACGCGCGCTACAACACATCAACAAGTTGCACAAGCATTCGCTCCAAGTGTGTTGTGTTTCCTCCAGAGTGTGTGAGACATCTCACAGTCCTCGGCGACTGTTAAACGCGTTTGCTCGAAGCCGAAAGTGCGTTTTTGTCCGTTCTGAGCGTTTTACGCGCGTTTACGCGGCACAGCTGTGCGCGCACTGGCATCTGGACACACTTTTTCTCCTCCTCAATGAACGGCCGAAGGACCACCCTGCAGAACTGACACATGCCTCCACCACTCAGGGCTCGAGCACAGGGAGGAGGCCGGGGTTAGTCCCGGTGAGGAGGAGGCAGGTACAGCCGACACCACACACTCCTGCAGGAACGACGAATGGTTGTACAATCACGTGACATATTTATTTATAAGACTATTATATAATTTATTACAAAAAAAGATTTTTTGTACATTTATATATATTTTTAAATTATATTTTACTGTCAAACACGGTCAAATATTTCATTCCAGGATCCATTTTATTGCAGAGTTTGTGCAGTAATATTTGTAATAAATGAATGTGTATAACAGTGTCTGCAGCGCCACCTGCTGGCCGTCAGACGGTGACTCATAGGCTCTCCGTTATTCGCAGTCTTTGATTTCTATATTTAAATAAGCTTTAATGTTTATAATGTGAACTTTTTTTTTTAATCTTTTTTTTTTTTTTTTGGTGTGAAAGAAGGTCATTGCATACTACGATTTCTCTTCTCATGTATAAATTAGTATTTCTCCTACTGTAGGCCTACTATATTTTCCTATATATACACCGATCAGGCATAACATTATGACCAGTGAATAACACTGATGATCTCTGTTAGTGGGTCTGCAGTGGTCAGTCTCTATCAAAAGTGCTCCAAGGAAGGACCAGTGGAGAACCGGCCACAGGGTCATGGGCGGCCGAGGCTCATTGATGCCCGTGGGGAGCGAAGGCTGGCCCGTGTGGTCCGATCAAACAGACGAGCTACTGGAGCTCAAACTGCTCCAGAAGTTAATGCTGGTTCTGATAGAAAGGAGTCAGAATACAGAGCATCTCAGTTTGTGGCGTATGGGGCGGCACAGCCGCTGACCAGTCAGGGTGCCCATGCTGACCCCTGTCCACCGCCCAAAGCACCAACAGTGGCACGAGCATCAGAACTGGACCACGGAGCAATGGAAGAAGGTGGCCTGGTCTGATGATCACGTGTTCTTCTACATCACGTGGACGGCCGGGTGCGTGTGCGTGGCTCACCTGGGGAACACATGGCACCAGGTGCACTATGGGAAGAAGGCGTGGCGGCGGAGGCAGTGATGCTTTGGGCAATGTTCTGCTGGGAAACCTTGGGTCCTCCATCATGTGGATGTGACTTTGACACGTCCCACCTACCTAAGCATTGTTGAGCCCATGTCCAGCCTCTCATGGAAACGGTATTCCCTGTGGCTGTGGCTCTTTCAGCAGATAATGCGCCGCCACAAAGCACAAATGCTTCAGGAATGCTTTGAGGAGCACAACAACGAGTTTGAGGCGTTGACTCGGCCTCCAAATTCCCCAGATCTCAATCCAATCGAGCATCTGTGGGATGAGCTGAACAAACAAGTCCGATCCGTGGAGGCCCCGCATCACAACTTACAGGACTTAAAGGATCTGCTGCTAACATCTTGGTGCCAGATACCACAGCACACCTTCAGGGGTCAAGAGGAGTCCATGCCTCGACGGGTCAGGGGGACCAACACAATATTATAATATAATATAATATATATAAAGTTTGGAAACATTACTATTTTTAATGTTTGTGAGTCTCGTCTGCTCATCAAGGCTGCATTTATTTGATCCAAAATACAGTAAAAACAGTAAAATATATATATATATAAAAATAACTTTATATGTTACAGCTGTTTTACACTGGAGTAATATTTCACTGTTTTACTGTATTTTTGATCAATTAAATGCAGCCTTGATGAACAGAAGAGACTTTAAAATATCCATAATCTTTACTGTCCATCATCAGCCATTATTGAGAAAATGTTATTTTATCAGTGAGTAAAAGACCCAGAGCAAGAGCTCAGATGAAGTGGGCAGTGATAGAGTTAATGTAGAGTTAGTGTGGCGCTGCGCTGCGATTGGCTCAGGGGAAACTCTGAGCTCAACTCTTATGCTTAAAGTATATATTAAATCTGGCAGCTGAAGTGAATATAGAAAGTCTTTCCAAAGAATGGAGATCTTTCTGGATCGGAACAGACACCTGGAGACTGGCTGGACTGAAGGTGGGAATAAAATCCAATTGAATTTGCCAAAGTTCAGCTGCATCATTTCCAAGAGCTCTTGCGTATGAATTTAAGCTGGAACTGTGACCAGCATTTAAAGAGATGTTTGTTCTGATCCAACCTAGAGCTTTAAGAGCGCCAGCGCGTAATTAACTGTCATATTAGATTAATGAGGCTGGATCAATCGAAATATAACATGTGAATCCTGAGAAAGTCCCTCTCAAATGAACAAAGACTGCCCTCATGCTACAATATGCATTTCGGGATCATAAGGAACAGTGACTATGGCGAGTTCTGAGTGAATAAAGACTGGACAGCATTGATTGGTCAGTGTGTGTGTGTTTAATTGGTCATACCAGAGGAATGTTTCCCTGATCCACATCGCCGGAGAAACTACAAAACTCAAATCTCTGACTTTACACAACTCTATAGAAGAACACGAGAAGTGTCAAACACGGGTTAAACCTGCAGTGTGTGTCGTTTCAGGAGCAAACACAGGGATTTGTTAATGAGTGTTCACTGCGTATGAACATGAAGAACCAGGGCTGGGTTTCCCAACACCGTTATACCTTAAGCTGACATTAAAGGGTCAGTTCACCCAAAAATATAAATTCTGTCATTAATGACGTCCCCTCATGTCGTTGGACACCCGTCAGACCTCCGTTCATCTTCAGACACAAATGAAGATATTTTAGTGTAAATCTGATGCTCAGAAAGGCCTCCATTGGCTCAATGCACTTTACACTCTCAAGACCCATAAAAGCACTAAAGACGTCGATACAGAGTCCATCTCACTACAGCGGCTCTACAATAACTTTATGAAGTAGCGAGAATAGTTTTTGTGCACAAAAAAACCCCTAAATAACGACTTATATAGTGATGACCGATTTCAGAACACACATCATGAAGCTTCAGAGCGTTATGAATCAGTGAGTCGATTCAGCGGTTTGGAGCGTTATGAATCAGTGAGTCGATTCAGCGGTTTGGAGCATTATGAATCAGTGAGTCGATTCAGAGGTTCAGAGCGTTATGAATCAGCGAGTCGATTCAGAGGTTCAAAGCGTTATGAATCAGCGAGTCGATTCAGTGGTTCGGAGCGTTATGAATCAGTGAGTCGATTCAGCGGTTCGGAGCGTTATGAATCAGTGAGTCGATTCAGCGGTTCGGAGCGTTATGAATCAGCGAGTCGATTCATGATTCAGATTGCGTGTCAAACCGCCAAATGCTCCGAACCGCTGAATCAACTCACTCCGAACCGCTGAATCGACTCGCTGATTCATAACGCTCCAAACCGCTGAATCAAAATCACTGATTCATAACGTTCCAAACCGCTGAATCGACTCACTGATTCATAACGCTCCAAACGGCTGAATCGATTCACCGATTCATAACGCTTCGAGCCGCTGAATCGACTCACTAATTCATAACGCTCCAAACCGCTGAATCGACTCACTGATTCATAACGCTCCAAACCGCTGAATCGACTCGCTGATTCATAACGCTCCGAACCGCTGAATCAACTCACTCCGAACCGCTGAATCGACTCGCTGATTCATAATGCTCCGAACCACTGAATCGACTCGCTGATTCATAACGCTCCGAACCGCTGAATCAAATCACTGATTCATAACGTTCCAAACCGCTGAATCGATTCACCGATTCATAACGCTCCAAACCGCTGAATCAACTCACTGATTCATAACGTTCCAAACCGCTGAATCGACTCATTGATTCATAACGCTCCAAACAGCTGAATCGATTCACCGATTCATAACGCTTCGAGCCGCTGAATCGACTCACCGATTCATAACGCTTCGAGCCGCTGAATCGACTCACTGATTCATAACGCTCCAAACCGCTGAAACTCACTGATTCATAACGCTCCAAACCGCTGAATCGACTCACTGATTCATAACGCTCTGAAGCTTCATGATGTGTGTTTTGAAATCGGTCATCACTATATAAGTCGTTATTTAGGTTTTAGCACAAAAACTATTCTCGCTACTTCATAAAGTTATTGTAGAGCCGCTGTAGTGAGATGGACTTTGTATCGACGTCTTTAGTGCTTTTTATGGGTCTTGAGAGTGTGAAGTGCATTGAGCCAATGGAGGCCTTTCTGAGCCATCAGATTTACACTAAAATATCTTCATTTGTGTCTGAAGATGAACGGAGGTCTGACGGGTGTCCAACGACTTGAGGGGACGTCATTTTTGGGTGAACTAACCCTTTAATGTTCCCGAAACGTTCTTCAATAAAGGATGATGACGATTTCCTCACTCCATCTCATCCAAGATGTCTTTCTTTCTTCAGCCGAAAAGAAATTAGGATTCCAGGATTGTTCTGCTCATAATGAGTTTGAGACTTCAATGGGAACCAACAGCTGAAGGTCCAAATCACTGCAGATTCAGAGGAAGGGCTTCAGAGGCTCTGACCGATCCCACACGAGGAATAGAGTCTGATCTAGACAAACATCGCCAGATTTACAACACACACACACATTTATACACTTTAACCTCACTTGCGCCGACCCACGGATTGCGTAATCACGTCGGAAAGGTCACGCGTGACAGTCTATTTGAGGGGAATGATTGTGGATGGTCAAACTATGGCAGTGACACAGTGAATGTCTCCTGGCCATTGTTAATCCGTAGGGTTTAATATGGAGTCGCAGCTCTAACAGCTTCAGCTCTTCTGGGAAGGCTTTCCTCAAGGTTTAGGAGTGTGTTTATGGGGATTCTTCTAGAAGCGCATCTGTGATGTTGGACGAGAAGGCCTGGCTCTCAGTCTCCGCTCTAATTCATCCCAAAGGTGTTCTATCAGGTTGAGGTCAGGACTCTGTGCAGGCCAGTCCAGTTCCTCCACACCAAACTCGCTCATCCGTGTCTTTATGGAGCGATGCTTTGAGCACTGGAGCGCAGTCATGCTGGGACAGGAAGGGGCCGTCCCCAAACTGCTCCCACAAAGTTGGGAGCATGAAATTGTCCAAAATGTCTTGGTGAAGCATTAAGAGTTCCTTTCACTGGAACTAACCCCTGATAAACAACCCCACCCCATAATCCCCCCTCCACCAAACTTTACACTCGGCACAATGCAGTCAGGCAAGTCCGGTTCTCCTGACAACCGCCAAACACAGACTCGTCCATGAGATTGTCAGACAGAGAAGCGTGATTGGTCACTCAGAGAACACGTCTCCACTGCTCTAGAGTCCAGTGGCGGCGCGCTTTACCCCACTGCATCCCACGCTTTGCATTGCACTTGGTGATGTAAGGCTTGGATGAGCTGCTCGGCCATGGAAACCCATTCCATGAAGCTCTACACACTGTTCTTGAGCTCATCTGAAGGCCACAGAAGTTTGGAGGTCTGGAGCTCTTGACTCTGCAGAAAGTTGGCGACTTCTGTGACCCTCAGCATGCGCTGACCCCGCTCTTCGTGGCTGAGTTGCTGTTGTTCCCAATGGCTTCCACTTTGTTCTAATCCCACTAACAGTTGAGCGTGGAATATTTAGTCGTGAGGAAATGTCCCGAATGGACTTATTGCACAGGTGTCCAGCGATCACGGCCCCACGCTTGAGTTCTCTGAGCTCCTGAGAGCGGCCCATTCTCTCACTGATGTGTGTAGAAGCGTCTGCAGGACTAGAGCTTGAGTTCTCTGAGCTCCTGAGAGCGGCCCATTCTCTCACTGATGTGTGTAGAAGCGTCTGCAGGCCTAGAGCTTGAGTTCTCTGAGCTCCTGAGAGCGGCCCATTCTCTCACTGATGTGTGTAGAAGCGTCTGCAGGCCTAGAGCTTGAGTTCTCTGAGCTCCTGAGAGCGGCCCATTCTCTCACTGATGTGTGTAGAAGCGTCTGCAGGACTAGAGCTTGAGTTCTCTGAGCTCCTGAGAGCGGTCCATTCTCTCTCTGATGTGTGTAGAAGCGTCTGCAGGTCTAGAGCTTGAGTTCTCTGAGCTCCTGAGAGCGGCCCATTCTCTCACTGATGTGTGTAGAAGCGTCTGCAGGCCTAGAGCTTGAGTTCTCTGAGCTCCTGAGAGCGGCCCATTCTCTCACTGATGTGTGTAGAAGCGTCTGCAGGTCTAGAGCTTGAGTTCTCTGAGCTCCTGAGAGCGGCCCATTCTCTCACTGATGTGTGTAGAAGCGTCTGCAGGTCTAGAGCTTGAGTTCTCTGAGCTCCTGAGAGCGGCCCATTCTCTCACTGATGTGTGTAGAAGCGTCTGCAGGACTAGAGCTTGAGTTCTCTGAGCTCCTGAGAGCGGCCCATTCTCTCACTGATGTGTGTAGAAGCGTCTGCAGGTCTAGAGCTTGAGTTCTCTGAGCTCCTGAGAGCGGCCCATTCTCTCACTGATGTGTGTAGAAGCGTCTGCAGGACTAGAGCTTGAGTTCTCTGAGCTCCTGAGAGCGGCCCATTCTCTCACTGATGTGTAGAAGCGTCTGCAGGACTAGAGCTTGAGTTCTCTGAGCTCCTGAGAGCGGCCCATTCTCTCTCTGATGTGTGTAGAAGCGTCTGCAGGACTAGAGCTTGAGTTCTCTGAGCTCCTGAGAGCGGCCCATTCTCTCTCTGATGTGTGTAGAAGCGTCTGCAGGACTAGAGCTTGAGTTCTCTGAGCTCCTGAGAGCGGCCCATTCTCTCACTGATGTGTGTAGAAGCGTCTGCAGGTCTAGAGCTTGAGTTCTCTGAGCTCCTGAGAGCGGCCCATTCTCTCTCTGATGTGTGTAGAAGCGTCTGCAGGTCTAGAGCTTGAGTTCTCTGAGCTCCTGAGAGCGGCCCATTCTCTCACTGATGTGTGTAGAAGCGTCTGCAGGTCTAGAGCTTGAGTTCTCTGAGCTCCTGAGAGCGGCCCATTCTCTCACTGATGTGTGTAGAAGCGTCTGCAGGTCTAGAGCTTGAGTTCTCTGAGCTCCTGAGAGCGGCCCATTCTCTCACTGATGTGTGTAGAAGCGTCTGCAGGTCTAGAGCTTGAGTTCTCTGAGCTCCTGAGAGCGGCCCATTCTCTCTCTGATGTGTGTAGAAGCGTCTGCAGGTCTAGAGCTTGAGTTCTCTGAGCTCCTGAGAGCGGCCCATTCTCTCACTGATGTGTGTAGAAGCGTCTGCAGGACTAGAGCTTGAGTTCTCTGAGCTCCTGAGAGCGGCCCATTCTCTCACTGATGTGTGTAGAAGCGTCTGCAGGCCTAGAGCTTGAGTTCTCTGAGCTCCTGAGAGCGGCCCATTCTCTCTCTGATGTGTGTAGAAGCGTCTGCAGGACTAGAGCTTGAGTTCTCTGAGCTCCTGAGAGCGGCCCATTCTC
>CM042260.1:2010000-2015000 GCA_023566225.1 Romanogobio albipinnatus | reverse complement strand
ATTAAGAGCCAGTCATGTTGCCCTGAAAACCAGTGGTGTACAATTTCACTCGGAAACTGCTTGTAAAAAGAGAATTATAATGTGATGTACTCTACTGATGTTCCCCAGTGTGGCCGTACCCATGAGTCGGTGCGCTCAACATTTTCTTCATATTCCCCAGGAAGATGTCCAGCGTGGCAGGGTCTCTCTTGGCTCCGATCTCTGTGAGAATGAGGGCCTTGGACACATCTGAGCGAGACAGGAAACGCATCACATCACGTACTGTAACATTCACTGTACGCTGTAGTTTAATTGTCAAAGGCTTGCAGCAAAAACATGAGATTAAATCCATAAAGTGCATTTATAATTTTTAAATATAGAGTTCAGGGTCTGTATGTTTTCTTTTATATCTATACTTTTATTAACCAAGGACACGTTACCTAGTTTAAAAGTGACACTAATTAAATTTTTTTCAATAAATGCTGTTCTTTTGAACTTCGTATTCATTCAGAAATATGAACTGTTTTCATCAATGATAATAATCATAAATGTGTGTTGAGCATCAGATCCTCATATGAGAATGATCAGTGAAGGGTCATGTGACACTGAAGACTGGAGTAATGATGATAAAGATCTCAGGAATAAATTACACTTTACTGTATATTCACATAGAGAACAGCTGATCTACACTGGAGTGTGTGTGTGTGTGTGTGTGTGTGTGTGAACAGCTGATCTACACTGGAGGAATACACCGATCAGGCATAACATTATGACCTAATATTGTGTTGGTCCTCCTGACCCGTCGAGGCATGGACTCCTCTTGACCCCTGAAGGTGTGCTGTGGTCTCTGGCACCAAGATGTTAGCAGCAGATCCTTTAAGTCCTGTAAGTTGTGAGGCGGGGTCTCCACAGATGCTCGATTGGATTGAGATCTGGGGAATTTGGAGGCCGAGTCAACGCCTCAAACTCGTTGTTGTGCTCCTCAAAGCATTCCTGAAGCATTTGTGCTTTGTGGCGGCGCATTATCTGCTGAAAGAGCCACAGCCACAGGGAATACCGTTTCCATGAGAGGCTGGACATGGGCTCAACAATGCTTAGGTAGGTGGGACGTGTCAAAGTCACATCCACATGATGGAGGACCCAAGGTTTCCCAGCAGAACATTGCCCAAAGCATCACTGCCTCCGCCGCCACGCCTTCTTCCCATAGTGCACCTGGTGCCATGTGTTCCCCAGGTGAGCCACGCACACGCACCCGGCCGTCCACGTGATGTAGAAGAACACGTGATCATCAGACCAGGCCACCTTCTTCCATTGCTCCGTGGTCCAGTTCTGATGCTCGTGCCACTGTTGGTGCTTTGGGCGGTGGACAGGGGTCAGCATGGGCACCCTGACTGGTCAGCGGCTGTGCCGCCCCATACGCCACAAACTGAGATGCTCTGTGTATTCTGAGCCCTTTCTATCAGAACCAGCATTAACTTCTGGAGCAGTTTGAGCTCCAGTAGCTCGTCTGTTTGATCGGACCACACGGGCCAGCCTTCGCTCCCCACGTGCATCAATGAGCCTCGGCCGCCCATGACCCTGTGGCCGGTTCTCCACTGGTCCTTCCTTGGAGCACTTTTGATAGAGACTGACCACTGCAGACCGGGAACAGCCCACAAGAGCTGCAGTTCTGGAGATGCTCTGACCCAGTCGTCTAGCCGTCACAATCTGGCCCTTGTCAAACTCGCTCAAATCCTTACGCTTGCCCATTTCTCCTGCTTCTAACACATCAACTCTGAGGACGAAATGTTCACTTGCTGCCTAATATATCCCACCCACTAACAGGAGATGAAGAGATGTTATGTCTGATCTGTGTATTTCACTGTCATGATTTCCCCTGTGTTCTGTGATCTCATGCATCTGCAGTGTTTTGTGTTTGGTGTGTATATTTCTCGGGAGCTATATTCGGAGCTGAAGTGGATGATCTTCCTGTAGGGAACGTTATCATGAGCGCTGTGATGTTTGAAGAGGATGTCATAACAGACGTCAGTGGACCGGGGAGATTTTAAAACAAGCCCAAACTCTTGAAGGACTATTTGCTTCATAATTCTAATCAGTTTTAGTTTGTTTAGATCATCAATAATTGCAAATTAATGAATACCCTTTTCTTTGGAAACCTGTAGCCGAACCCCATTGCAGAACGCCCCGTGCCCTCTCCTGGCGGTGTACAGCGTCCCGTCGAAGCAGTGGTAGATCACGCCGAACTCCAGCTGAGAGAGACAGGCTTCATCACTTCACATACAAACACATGACGGCTATTCTGACCAATCATCCGTGCTCTACCTCTTTCCTCACAGCGAATCCGATGCTCACTGCCACCATGGGGAAACTGCAGGCGAAGGGTTGTGTGTTGGGAACGGAAGAATATATTTCTGATTGAAACACAATGTGAAGACGCTTCTCGTACCTGTGCACGAAGTTACAGGTCCCGTCGATGGGATCTATGATCCAGGTCGGGCAGTCGGTCAGTTCACACTTCACTCCGGCCGCGGACGACTCCTCGCCGATGAACCTTCAGCACCAGCACACCAACAGTTACACACAAGATTGTTGAAACATTAAACCATTTACAGAAAGTCAGTAGTGCCCTTCTCTAGAAAGCAAAGCTTCAAATCTTTTCATTTTGCAAAACCCAATGCTGATCGATTATCATATCTATATGGTCTTATTTAGTGTTATGTTTTATATCTATTAATATCCTGAAGTCAGTTTTATTTTTATATGTTCAGTAACTTTATTTAAGTTTTTGTCATTTTTTTTAAATGTCTGTTAAGGTTTAATTTTTATTTATTATTTGTATTATTATACAAATAATTATTTTTGTAATTTTAGTACATCAACTTAAATGACAATTATAAATGTTTGACGGCTAACTGAAATCAGTTTAAGTATTTGCATCTAATATTTCTATTTAATTTTTATTTTTAGTAATTGTGTTGTGTTTTTGGCATTGTAAAAATGTTGGTTTAGCTTTAATTTTTATTTTATTATTATTATATTTATGTCCAGTTTTAGTTTCAGTAATTTCAGTACATAAACTTACTTCAGTTAGCTGTCAATAAATTGTTTGATTAAGTGTACATCTAATATTTCTATTTTATTTTTACATTTTCAGTTTTCAATTTAGATTCAAATTTAGTCATTTTCTTGTGTTTTTGTCTTTTTTTTTAATGTCTGTTGAGGTTTAATTTATTACTATTTTACTTATTATTATTGTTATATTAATTTATTTACATTATTTTGTTGAAAATTTGTTGAATAATTTTGTTTTCATTTTGAACATTTATAATTTTCATTAAAGTATTTGCATATTATATTTCTATTTTATTTTTATATTTTCAGTTTTTCATTTGATTTTAGATTAAGTTTTAGTCATTATATTGTGTTTTTGTCACTTTTTAAATGTCTGTTCAGCCTTATTATTACTATTATTATTATTTTCAGTTTGATTTTTAGTACCTTTAACGCATTTATTTCTCATATCAAGATTTATAGTTCCCTCGCGCTGTGGGACCGCCTCTGCGTGACGGCGTCGTGTGGAATGGCGTGACGGAACATCATAGACGTGTGACATCGTCACCAGGAAACTATAAAGCACACCAAACCAAACAGTGTCAGCTTCAGTGTCTTCAGCAAGCGCTCCATTGTCCTGGTGTTTTTGTAACGCTCCGAACCTCTGAATCGACTCACTGATTCATAACGCTCTGAACCGCTGAATCGACTCACTGAATCGACTCACTGATTCATAACGCTCTGAACCGCTGAATCGACTCACTGAATCGACTCACTGATTCATAACGCTCTGAACCGCTGAATCGACTCACTGATTCATAACGCTCCAAACCGCTGAATCGACTCACTGATTCATAACGCTCCAAACCGCTGAATCGACTCACTGATTCATAACGCTCTGAACCGCTGAATCGACTCACTGATTCATAACGCTCCAAACCACTGAATCGACTCGCTGATTCATAATGCTTCAAACCGCTGAATCGACTCACTGATTCATAACGCTCCAAACCACTGAATCGACTCGCTGATTCATAATGCTTCAAACCGCTGAATCGACTCACTGATTCATAACGCTCTGAACCGCTGAATCGACTCACTGATTCATAACGCTCCAAACCGCTGAATCGACTCACTGATTCATAACGCTCTGAACCGCTGAATTGACTCACTGATTCATAACGCTCCAAACCGCTGAATCGACTCACTGATTCATAACGCTCTGAACCGCTGAATCGACTCACTGATTCATAACGCTCCAAACCACTGAATCGACTCGCTGATTCATAATGCTTCAAACCGCTGAATCGACTCACTGATTCATAACGCTCTGAACCGCTGAATCGACTCACTGATTCATAACGCTCCAAACCGCTGAATCGACTCACTGATTCATAACGCTCTGAACCGCTGAATCGACTCACTGATTCATAACGCTCTGAACCGCTGAATCGACTCGCTGATTCATAATGCTTCAAACCGCTGAATCGACTCACTGATTCATAACGCTCTGAACCGCTGAATCGACTCACTGACTCATAACGCTCCGAACGTCTGAATCGACTCACTGATTCATAACGCTCCAAACCGCTGAATCGACTCACTGATTCATAACGCTCCAAACCGCTGAATCGACTCACTGATTCATAGCGCTCTGAAGCTTCATGATGTGTGTTTTGAAATCGGTCATCACTATATAAGTCGTTATTTCGGTTTTTTTTGCGCACAAAAACTATTCCCACTCGGGATCGATCACTTGCGTGTCGCCTGGCTGCCAGTTTCTCCATAGCTTGCTAAACGCACTATTTGAGTGATGTGAACATATTAATAATAGTTGAAATGTATATATATATATATCTGGTCATCCTTCATAACGCAGTCGATATTTACATCACGTATCATCTGTAAACTCTTGCGTTACCAAGGCAATGTCTGACTTGATGTATATGAACATTATCGTAGCACCGCAA
>CM042260.1:1985000-2005000 GCA_023566225.1 Romanogobio albipinnatus | reverse complement strand
AGGTATTATATTACCTTTGCAAATAACTAAAAAAAAAAAAAACCGTTGCTGTAAGTGTTGACGTCTTTCGTCGAGTTTGTCTTTACTCTGAGTTGAAATGTTGTGAAAACAATGGTGGAGTTTTTCTTTTGCTATTCGAGCAAACGGGAACACAAACAACACATGTCATGTAGTCTCTCGTTCACTGCTAGAAGTTTAGGGGGAGTGGGGGTAAGATGAGTCAGTTAGTAAGTTGACCCACCCCTTTATCTTGGGCAGGGGCGTAGCCGTCTTTTCATAAGTGAGGGGGACAGAAATGTCAGGTATAATACCTGTTTTTTTCTGACCTCTGTCTAATTGACAGATTTAATTGATCTATTGCTTTTAATTCAGTAAGATATCAAATACACTGCTGAACAATAACCACTAATATGTATAATATTTTCCCCTATATTTTATGCCAATTTTATGATTGGTTTATGCACTACAAACACTTGTGCATTAAAGGGTTAGTTCACCCAAAAATGAAAATTCTGTCATTAATTACTCACCCTCATGTCGTTCGACACCCGTAAGACTTCTGCTCACCAAGGCTGCATTTATTTAATAAAAAATGCAGTAAAAAAAATAATACAGTGAAATATTATCCCAATTTAAAGCAGCTGTTATCTATGTGAATATATAAATGTGATCAAAGCTGAATTTTCAGCATCATTACTCCAGTCTTCAGTGTCACATCATCCTTCAGAAATCATTCTAATATGCTGATTTGCTGCTCAAGAAACATTTATGATTATTATCAATGATGAAAACAGTTGCTTACTTAATTCACTGCTGAAAACACTGCTGCTTAATTTTTGTGGAAACCATGATAGTATTCAAACTTTTGTGGTAAGATTAAAAAAGAGAGAAATTCATACTTTTATTAATTAAACATGCATTAAATTGATCACAAGTGATATTTATAATATAAATAAAGATTTATATTTAATAAGTGCTTTATATAATGCAAATAAATGCAGTTAATTTAACTTTCTATTCATCAAAGAATCCTGAAAAAGATATCAAGATGGCGCCGCGGATGGCAGCCTCTGTGCTGAGCTCCCCAGTTGTTGTAGTGTTTTTGTTAGTTTTACCTGTTTTTTGTTTTGGAAACACGATCTGTTTTACCAGGGATGAACTGCTGAGCATTCGGCAGAACGCACCTCAGAATCTCAAACCGGTTTTCAATTATTCGGACGTTTTGCTGAACGTTGTAGTTAGTGGAGCGGCTGCACTGTTCAAACGCTTCAGGACGCGCAGACGGGGCAAGCGGGCCGGCGCACTTGTGAAGCTTCGACAGCGCGGATTTCGGACGGCGATGCCTAGTATACATCTGGCGAACCTCCGCTCTCTTCCCAACAAAACGGACGAACTTCTTCTGCTCTCCCGAACTAATAAGGATTTTTCAAACTCTGCTGCTCTGTGTTTCACGGAAACCTGGCTGAATGACGCGATACCGGACAGCGCGCTTCATCTGCCGGGTTATCAGCTGTTTAGAGCGGATCGCGACGCAGAATCAACGGGGAAATCGCGCGGCGGCGGGACATGCTTTTACATCAACGAAAGGTGGTGTAGAGATGTAACAGTATTAACGAAAATGTGCTGTACTGATCTAGAAGCGTTTTTCATTAACTGCAAGCCGTTCTATTCGCCACGAGAGTTTTGCTCGTTCATTCTCGTAAGCATCTACATCCCACCGCAAGCGCACGTGAACCTGGCGTTACAGAAACTTGCCGATCAGATTACAGAGACCGAACAAAAGCACCCGGACTCTGTCTTAATCATTCTTGGAGATTTTAACAAAGCAAATCTCTCCAATGAACTGCCAAAATACAGACAGCATGTTACATGTCCCACCAGAGAAAGTAATATACTGGACCATTGTTACACAGTAATAAGGAATGCATATCACTCTGTCCCACGGGCAGCTTTGGGGCTCTCTGATCACTGCCTAGTTCATCTCATACCAACCTACAGGCAAAAACTTAAATCTGCTAAACCTGTAGCAAAGCCTGTAAAGAGATGGACCACTGAAACAGAGCAAGCTTTACAAGCCTGTTTCGATTGGACTGATTGGAGTGTTTTTGAAGCTGCTGCCACCGACCTGGATGAGCTTACAGATACTGTTACTTCATATATCAGTTTCTGTGAAGATATGTGCATTCCTACCAGGACTCATCTAACTTACAACAATGACAAACCGTGGTTCACTGCAAAACTCAGACAGCTCCGTCAGGCCAAAGAAGATTCCTACAGGAATGGGGACAGAGTCTTGTATAAACAGGCCAAATACACACTAAAAAAGGAGATAAAATTGGCAAAGAGGAACTATTCCGAAATACTAAGGAACCAGTTCTATTCCAACGACTCCTCATCAGTGTGGAAAGGTCTGAAAGCCATCACCAACTACAAGTCACCATCCCCCAGCACTGTGGTGAATCAACAACTGGCAGACGAACTGAACGAGTTCTATTGCAGGTTTGAAAGAACACCATTAACACCTCCAACAACCCCCCTCTCCCCCACTCCTCCACTTCAGATCAGTGAAGATGACGTGCGCCAGGTCTTCAGGAAGAACAAAAGGAAAAAAGCACCAGGCCCAGATGGTGTAACACCAGCCTGTCTGAAAACCTGTGCTGATCAGCTGGCCCCCATCTTTTCACAGATCTTCAATAGATCTCTGGAGTTGTGCGAGGTTCCCTCCTGCTTCAAACGCTCCACCATCATCCCGGTTCCAAAGAACTCCAAGACAACAGGACTTAATGACTACAGACCTGTGGCGCTAACGTCTGTCGTCATGAAGTCATTCGAAAAACTGGTTCTGGCTTATCTGAAGGTCATCACCGGACCCTTACTGGACCCCCTGCAGTTTGCTTACAGAGCAAACAGGTCTGTGGATGATGCAGTAAACATGGGTCTGCACTTCATCCTGCAACATCTGGATAAACCAGGGACTTATGTAAGGATCCTGTTTGTGGACTTCAGCTCGGCTTTCAACACTATCATCCCAAACCTCCTCCTGCCCAAACTAACTCAGCTCTCCGTGCCCACCTCTGTCTGTCAGTGGATCACCAGCTTCCTGACAGACAGGCAGCAGCTTGTGAGGCTGGGTAAATTCTCATCCAGCACCCGCACCATCAGCACTGGAGCTCCTCAAGGCTGTGTTCTCTCCCCACTGCTCTTCTCCTACTACACCAACGACTGCACCTCTAAAGACCCCTCTGTCAAGCTCCTGAAGTTTGCGGATGACACCACAGTCATCGGCCTCATCCGGGACGGTGACGAGTCTGCTTACAGACAGGAGGCTAAAGAGCTGGCTGTCTGGTGTAGTCAGAACAACTTGGAGCTTAACACGCTCAAAACAATGGAGATGATCGTGGACTTCAGGAGAAACCCCCCTGCTCTCCCCCCACTCACCATCATGGACAGTACTGTGAAAACAGTGGAGTCATTCAGGTTCCTGGGCACCACCACCTCTCAGGACCTGAAGTGGGACATTCACATTGCCTCCATTGGGAAAAAGGCCCAACAGAGGTTGTACTTCCTCCGCCAACTGAGGAAGTTCAATCTGCCACAGGAACTGCTGAAACGGTTTTATTCTGCCATCATTGAATCCATCCTATGCACTTCAATTACCGTCTGGTACAGCTCAGCTACCAGATCTGACCTCAGGAGACTACAGAGGGTAGTGCGGTCTGCTGAGCGAATCACTGGTACAACCCTCCCTACTCTCCAAGATCTGTACTTATCCAGAGTACGTAAAAGGGCTGCAAAAATCACTCTGGACCGTTCTCATCCAGCACACTCCCTCTTCCAACTGTTGCCATCCGGTCGACGCTACAGAGCACTGAGCACCAGAACGACCAGGCACAGGAACAGTTTCTACCCTCAGGCAATCCATCTCATGAACACTTCACAATAAACGAGAAACTCACACACGTATACACACACACACACACACACACACACACACACACACACACACACACACACACACACACACACACACACACACACACACACACACACACACACACAATTGTACATTCCTTTTATTCACTTATTTTTAACACACTTATTTACATTTCTAATTTAAACCTAAAATACGTGTACATAGTATGTTGCTTATTTAATTTCTTTTTAATTTTTATATTGGGTCTATGCTATTTTGTACATTGTCTGTATATTTGTATATTGTAATTTTTATTTTTATTATCTGTGTCTTGTCACTGTCATTCTGTGCACTGTGGAGCTTCTGTCACTACAACAAATTCCTAGTTTGTGTAAACATACCTGGCAATAAAGCTCATTCTGATTCTGATTCTGATTCTGATTCTGATTCTGAAAAATAAAATGCATCATGGTTTCCACAACATTTTTAAGCAGCACAACTGTTTTCAACATTTATAATAATCATAAATGTTTCTTGAGCAGCAAATCCTCATATTATAATCGATATGACACAGAAGACTGGTGTAATGATGCTGAAAATTCAGCTTTGATCACAGGAAAAAATTACACGTTTACTAGCTCAGTTACATAGTAAACAGCTGTTTTATATAATAAATGCAGCCTTGGTGAGCAGAAGATACTAAACATTAAAAAGGATGTCAGTTAGCACTGCATTATTCATATACTTTATTGTCAATAAATACCTTGAGATGGCTTGAAAAACACACACATATAATGTCGAAATCATGTGTTTGTCGTCGCGTTTCATCAGTCATAATTCTCTTTATTTAGCTGCTGGTTCAGCGCTGTGAATGCCTTTGGAACGTGATTACTTCTACGAATCCGTTTTGGACTTTCTGTGAGAGATCGCCCTCCGGCTTCGAGTATGAATTGGAGAGTTGCACGAGAGTGTTAGCACTCCATGGTGTTCAGAGCGCCTTGTTTTTGGATACGAATAAAATGACAGGTCATGTAGATTTATTCACATTGGCTTCTACGTAATCAAACTTGCCCGTGTAACAGACGTAGGCCAGTAAGAGCGGTACGACTAGACGCCGGTTCGAATCCCCCACGGAGCGGGTCGACTTGGACCGGTGAGACTCGGTAAAGTGCGGGGGACGAATTTACGTTTTATTAAAGGTGCGGGGGACTGAATTGGTAAACTAGCTGGTTTAATCCAAAATGGCATCTAAGTGAGCCAAATGCTGTGGGGTAAATTGAGCCAGCATTTTAACTAACCCCTCCATAAGGCAGTGTAGTTGAGTTAACTCACTGAAGGATAAACTGGTGTAATGGTACACGACTGGTTTAGTTTATCATTTTCTTAAAGCATTTGAGTTTATTTGATGGGAACAAGCGTCCAGCAAACCCTTCTCTGAGATGATTAATCATATATTCATCTTCCCCATGCAGTCTCTAATGGCCTGACATCCTCAGCATGGTTTAAATAATTAAAGATATTGATATTTCAGCTTCATTTGCTTGGTTTGATGTCATTAACGTTAGCGCTAGGGAAGGAAATATGACTATTTGTGAAAGGAAATGTGATTATTGAAGGTGTTTTTAAATCTCACCTGGTTCAGTAGATGCTCCGTTTACACCCGGATGGTGCAACTTACCCACAGACTCGGATCAACTTACCCCTAACCTGGGGTAAATTGAGCCACATGAACAGGGTTTTTTTATATAAGAAGCCATATTTTTATGTATCTTTCATTGCACTTCTGCCTTATATCTTGAGGGCCACATAAGAAGGAAAAAAAGGCTCATCTTACCCCACTCTCCCTTACCCAACTGTGACGACCCGTAAATGTGAGGGTCTCATTTGTTTACTTGTTTAGGAACTTCTACTTCTTCTACCACACATAAATCTCCTTACCCGTCTATCGATTTACCACGATTTACCATGTTCTAGCATGATTTACCACGAGTAACCACATTGTAGTATGATTCACCATAGATAGATAGATAGATAGATAGATAGATAGATAGATAGATAGATAGATAGATAGATAGATAGATGTCAATGGGATTTTTCTGAGTTTTGAGAGTCACTTTTAGGAAAACCTTGAGTCCGATCAGTTAGAAAAGATACAGCACACGAGTCAGACTAGCCTGAAGGTGTGAGCCGAGTTTGGAGTGTGTGGAGTTAAATCTCTAGGAGGAGTGTGAGTCAGAACTTTCGTCAGAAGAATAATAATGAGTTTAATAGCAATATCAGCTCTCAAGCCAACCTTAAAAACGGTATTATTGAACAAATGTTACTGCCAGAACACCTGATGGATCCACAAAAGCACATGTTACACCATGTGTTCATTACGCATGAGAGGATAATGAGCGAGAGTACGTGGCCATTGAGACACATTTTTATTTACAGCATCAAGACAGTCACTTCGAAATTTGTTGCCATTAAAATATTCTTTATAGTGACAAATCAATGTACAGTTATAACTCTAACATGAGCTGATACACACAGACACGCGTGTAAATGTGTTATTGCTGTGGAAGTCTGTACCCAGGAATGACCTGAACATACAAAATGGCTTTTTAAAACACGACACTGAAATCTCTTCATATAAAATTTGATTAATTTACATTAAATTCTGCTTGCAGAAAAACAAACAACATTAATTTTGTACAAACATGGCAAATGCAACCATAAGAAAACAACACAAGAGCAGTTTATGCCTGTTGTCGTCAGATATTTAAGCATGGCACGCGAGGACAGAGAGAGCAGCACGAGCGGAGACAGAAGCGGCACACGTTTGGCTTCAGAGCAGGGTCAGCGGAGGGTCAGTAGATCAGTCCTCCGGGAAGCGTGGAGAAGGGCTCCTCGAACTTGAAGCGTTTGGAGATGGCCTTCTGGTCCGGGGTCAGGCTCTCCGTGTCGGAGGACTGGCGGCACTGGCCGAGGGTGTAGGCGGCCATAACGATGAGCTCCTCCGTCAGCTGAGCGCTCTCCTGTTCTTCATCGGGGCTGACGGGCTCGGGCTCGTCCAGCTGAAGCCACTGGTGTTTGAGGCAGTCTTCAGCGCTGGCCCGGCTCCTGTCGACACAACACCAACATCAGGAACATCTGGAGCCAGACATTCATATCATACAGGGAATGTGATGCAGTAAAGGCCGTACGCCAGTCTAGTGCAGCAGAAGAGTGACCTCTGACCCGACGCATGACGAGTGACCTCTGAGCCGACGCATGACGAGTGACCTCTGAGACGACGCATGACGAGTGACCTCTGAGCCGACGCATGACGAGTGACCTCTGAGCCGACGCATGACGAGTGACCTCTGAGCCGACGCATGACGAGTGACCTCTGAGCCGACGCATGACGAGTGACCTCTGAGCCGACGCATGACGAGTGACCTCTGACCTGACACATGACGAGTGACCTCGGAGCCGACGCATGACGAGTGACCTCTGACCTGACACATGACGAGTGACCTCTGAGACGACGCATGACGAGTGACCTCTGAGCCAACGCATGACGAGTGACCTCTGAGACGACGCATGACGAGTGACCTCTGAGCCGACGCATGACGAGTGACCTCTGAGCCGACACATGACGAGTGACCTCTGAGACGACGCATGACGAGTGACCTCTGAGCCGACGCATGACGAGTGACCTCTGAGCCGACGCATGACGAGTGACCTCTGAGCCGACGCATGACGAGGTACCTCTGAGCCGACGCATGACGAGTGACCTCTGAGCCGACGCATGACGAGGTACCTCTGAGCCGACGCATGACGAGTGACCTCTGAGCCGACGCATGACGAGTGACCTCTGAGCCGACGCATGACGAGTGACCTCTGAGCCGACACATGACGAGTGACCTCTGAGCCGACGCATGACGAGTGACCTCTGAGCCGACACATGACGAGTGACCTCTGAGACGACGCATGACGAGTGACCTCTGAGCCGACGCATGACGAGTGACCTCTGAGACGACGCATGACGAGTGACCTCTGAGCCGACGCATGACGAGTGACCTCTGAGACGACGCATGACGAGTGACCTCTGAGCCGACGCATGACGAGTGACCTCTGAGCCGACGCATGACGAGTGACCTCTGAGCCGACGCATGACGAGTGACCTCTGAGACGACGCATGACGAGTGACCTCTGAGACGACGCATGACGAGTGACCTCTGAGCCGACGCATGACGAGTGACCTCTGAGCCGACGCATGACGAGTGACCTCTGAGACGACGCATGACGAGTGACCTCTGAGACGACGCATGACGAGTGACCTCTGAGCCGACGCATGACGAGTGACCTCTGAGACGACGCATGACGAGTGACCTCTGAGACGACGCATGACGAGTGACCTCTGAGCCGACGCATGACGAGTGACCTCTGAGCCGACGCATGACGAGTGACCTCTGAGCCGACGCATGACGAGTGACCTCTGAGCCGACGCATGACGAGTGACCTCTGAGCCGACGCATGACGAGTGACCTCTGAGCCGACGCATGACGAGTGACCTCTGAGCCGACGCATGACGAGTGACCTCTGACCTGACGCATGACGAGTGACCTCTGAGACGACGCATGACGAGTGACCTCTGAGCCGACGCATGACGAGTGACCTCTGAGACGACGCATGACGAGTGACCTCTGAGACGACGCATGACGAGTGACCTCTGAGACGACGCATGACGAGTGACCTCTGAGACGACGCATGACGAGTGACCTCTGAGCCGACGCATGACGAGTGACCTCTGAGCCGACGCATGACCTCTGAGCCGACGCATGACGAGTGACCTCTGACCCGACGCATGACGAGTGACCTCTGACCCGACGCATGACGAATGACCTCTGACCTGACACATGACGTAGGAGTAGTGTAAGCTCAGGTGAGAGTAGACGACCTCTGACCCAACGCATGAGAAGTGACCTCTGACCTGACGAATGACCTCTAACCCAACACAGGATGTAGGAGTAGTGTAAGCTCAGGTGAGAGTAGACGACCTCTGATCCGACGAATAATGAGTGACCTCTGACCTGACCAGTGTTTGGGTAACACATTACAAGTAACTCGAGTTATGTAATCAGATTACTTTTAACACACTACTTTTAAATTTGCAACAAAATATCCGATTTACTTAACGCGAGCTGATTGGCCGGCAGCTCTCCTGCACACGTCTGAGGTGCAGAGGCGTGTGTGTCATCGCACTTGCACTCTAAAGATTCATTCCAGAAGAACTCTGATAGGCTCACAGCAAACACTGAACCACTGTTTAAATGTTGAGCGAGCGATCTCATTGGCTGCAGGTCAGCTTGTGCCATGCGGTGATGTGATCGCCTGCGCCCTCTAGAGTTTCATGACTGAACTACATATGAGATGGAAACTAGGGATGGGTCGCGATTTTCGAATATTCGATAGTTGATTTAATTATAGAATATCGAATAGTTTGTTCGATTATCATCCTCAAAAAAATCCCCATGTTTTTGGTGTGGTGGTGAGGCGTTCATGTGACCAGAGGGAGGCGCTGCACGCACCAAAAGCTGTCAGTCAGCTCTCAGGGTGTTTATACTGGGCACGTTTGCTGCGGTCCGAGCTGATTCTTCCCTCCGCCTCCGCAGCGTTGGTCTGGTTTCACACTCAACTTGAACCCTAGTGCGTTTGCGTTCATCTTACGTCATCACAAACGTGCACGGGCATGATAGTAAACAGAACGCGGGTCAAATATATTGGGCTTTTTAAAATTTATTTGGTGCTATTATGTGCAGCTGAGTAAACGACACTTGGGTTTACCGTTTGTGTGTCGCTGGAAGGCGGCTTTGCTGCTTGCAAACAGACTCTTTTGAGGAGACGTGAATTGCCATTCATTTGCTGCCCTGATGTATCCTGGATGCCAGACGAACTTAGCCCCGCCCACAACATTTTTTGCACGGGCAGTTCGGTTTGGACTTGATCCATAGAGAAGTAATTATGCCCGAACAGAAACTGTTCGGACCAATGAAATCATCAGGGCGGGCTTTAGACGATGATGGACAGATGATCAACAGTAACGTCATCATCCACGTCATCAAAGGCGCTTGGGTTGAATTCGTTCTAATCCTAAACGGAGAACTTGTTCGTATATGCGTTCACCTTTACTATTTCTCTCAGAAATGATGATGGTGTTGGTCAGTACTCTGTGTATCCTTACATTCTTTTTTTACAACACCGGCAAAGATCGTTTACACTCATCTCCTTCTTCTAACGTGACTTATTCCAGCTTGCGTGCGGACAGGGTTGCCAAGTTTTTACAGCAAAACTCGCCCAATCCCGATTGCTACTCAAAACTAGCCAAAAACAAGCCCAACAGCTTTCCGGGTGGGGGGGTTCTCCGGGAAACATTGCATTTTGGGGGTAAAATATGTGTTATTTTGGCTAAATTTCGCATTCCTGGGTCTGTATATCACATAATTGGGGTCGCTTCAACCCGCGGACTTGGCAACAGTGCAGTCGAGTTCTGTTGACATTTGACAACTAACGTTATGCGTCGCTCCGTTGCTCTGATTGGTTGTAGGTCTATCCAATTGAGGTCTTTCCTGGTTCGGTTTAAACACGCCCCATAATCACAGCCCAACGGAGCAGATCAGACTCAAATTCTGACTAGAATTGAGTATGATGACGTCAGGCTAGCCCTGATTGCACTCTATGTGTGAATACACTGCAGGCTCGCTCTCGCGCTCGTATCTCAGGTAAATCATCAACACTATCATGTGTGTTATTGAACTAATGACATTGCAAACGGCTAAAACGCATGCGCTGGTTACTTTTCTTCCTGAACAAGTGTGCACCCGAGTGTTGTTTCACATTCACGTGAATCGCGGCACGTCGAGAGCAACCGAACTCCGGGTGTGTGTTCTCGGGTCCGATACCTCAGTGCACACCAAGCTCTGTATGTAAGCTTTCACATTAGCAATTTTTCATGCGAACGGTGCTCCATTTCAGACTAAACTGCCAGAGTAAAAACGCCCTCAGACAATAGAAGAAGAACACGTCGCCTCACGCACACACTGTAGACTTTAGGCATTTAACGGTTGCGGTAACTTGGGGCGATGTCAAATAACAGTCATATGTTTCAGCGCGTTACAATAATTATATAGCTTGAGTTGATATAGCCTATTCCCTAATGAATTAAACAGTTTGTTATCATACAGATTGAGAGTGTGAATGGTCTCTCCCTCTCTCTCTCTCTGTTTATATGTGTGTAGCCTTTACATGCGTGCATGCGGGGGAGGAGTTGCGATTTTCGAATAAAAATCGAATAATTCCCAGCGATCTTTGAATATTATTTTTGCTTGAAATGCCCATCCCTAATGGAAACGGGAATCTTTTGTAACATTGGTGTCTCACTCTGGTTCTTTGATGAGCAGGGACTTGATGAAGTGGACGGCCGCCCCGTCCAGCTGCTCCAGCTCTTCCTCAGTGTAGCTGACACTGATCTGGGAGATGTTGAGGAACGTCTCCTGCTTATCATCGCCCAGGAAGGGAGAGATGCCCGTCAGCATCACGTAGGCGAGGACACCGATGCTCCTATCAGAGAGAGAGAGAGAGAGATGATCAACACAACATGACGACATTTAGGCAACAGACTTTCTCAAAAGCTGGATTGTTGATAAATGACTTTAGGTTACAAATGTTCTTGCGTAATATATCCTGAGGGAAAACAGCCAGCGCTGGTGAGAAACCCTCTCTAAAGTGAATACATGGTTTGTTTGAGAGGCTATCCAATAATAGCACTTGAGGATAGATCATAACCATGGTGATAAACCTCAGAAGAGTGTTTACTGTGTGCTAACGGCCTCCATGAGGACACATGACCCTCGCGTGAGACATGAGAACAGGGTAATGTAGGAACTCACCACATGTCGGTTGCTGTGCTTATTGGCTCATAATTCAGGACTTCTGGTGCTATAAAGATAAAACCAATCAATTACATTCAGTTCAGTCCAAACTGCATTCACACCAAACGCGAATAGAGCGTCAAGAGCGAGTGATTTCAATGTTAAGTCAATGGAAAGGCGCGTTGACGAGCGTCTGGAGGTCCTGCGGTGTGATGGACGCAATTCCGCCTCATTCACGCGTCCTGTTTGCGCAAATGACGTGAATTTGACGTGAATTGAGCGTTATGCACGAGTGGTGCTTTTTGTACATTCACGCATTTGAAGCGAATTCACGTCTGATGCCCGAGTTGAACAATTTTAACTTTGGCGTCAATTCGCGGCACGTTAACCAATCAGGAGCCTGCTCGCTGCTGTCACATGGTGAAGTGATGCGATGAGAAACCCCGCATAATTTAAAAATACTACTATTGTATCACAAAATGTAGTTTTAAGACTTTTTCAGGTGAGAATGTAGTTGTTTAAAGCTCAAATCTGTGGTTTATTTATAAAGAGAGCTCCTCTCTGAACATGTGATCTGGTGTGTGTGGAGTTGAACATGTGATCTGGTGTGTGTGGAGCTGAACATGTGATCTGGTGTGTGTGGAGCTGAACATGTGATCTGGCGTGTGTGGAGCTGAACATGTGATCTGGCGTGTGTGGAGCTGAACATGTGATCTGGCGTGTGTGGAGTTGAACATGTGATCTGGCGTGTGTGGAGTTGAACATGTGATCTGGCGTGTGTGGAGTTGAACATGTGATCTGGCGTGTGTGGAGCTGAACATGTGATCTGGCGTGTGTGGAGCTGAACATGTGATCTGGCGTGTGTGGAGCTGAACATGTGATCTGGCGTGTGTGGAGCTGAACATGTGATCTGGCGTGTGTGGAGCTGAACATGTGATCTGGCGTGTGTGGAGCTGAACATGTGATCTGGCGTGTGTGGAGCTGAACATGTGATCTGGCGTGTGTGGAGCTGAACATGTGATCTGGCGTGTGTGGAGCTGAACATGTGATCTGGCGTGTGTGGAGCTGAACATGTGATCTGGCGTGTGTGGAGCTGAACATGTGATCTGGCGTGTGTGGAGCTGAACATGTGATCTGGCGTGTGTGGAGCTGAACATGTGATCTGGCGTGTGTGGAGTTGAACATGTGATCTGGTGTGTGTGGAGCTGAACATGTGATCTGGTGTGTGTGGAGTTGAACATGTGATCTGGTGTGTGTAGAGTTGAACATGTGATCTGGTGTGTGTGGAGTTGAACATGTGATCTGGTGTGTGTGGAGTTGTGAGCTCCAGTGGATCAGGTGCTCAGCGCTCATTAACCCCGGCGAGAGCAGCCTTTCCTCGGCCAGTCCTTCAGCCGCTGGCTCTGATGTCTCTGTGGTGGTTAAACATCAGATATAATTCATCTTGTGTGGATCTAACGGCTGATCTTTGCTCTCATGAATCATCATTTGTTGTCTGCCAAATCGTTTTGACTGAGGGCAAAGAGAGGTTTCATAACTTTATTTTTTAAGGATATTTAAATACACATACAGTGAAGATAATGTAGGCGTTGCCTGGGCCACATTTGTGTGGCTATTAATGTTTAATATAGATTTATAATGAAAATGAAAAGAGGCAGAGGGGTGTTTTATGACACATTTCTCTTCAAACACTTGATTTATATTCGCTGTGGACGCGTGAATGAATTCAAAATGTTCAAGCGTCCAACTAGACTCGGCAGGCGCGATGTTGACGCTCTATTCGTGTTTGGTGTGAACACAGCATAAAAATAAAGCTTCTTGATGAAGAGCATTTAAAGGCACAGTATGTAATATTCCGTCTCTTACTCGACTCAAAGGAGTGTCTTGACTCTTGAGTGGGCGGAGCTTTTATTCTGCCGCGAACGCTTCCTCTTCCGCTCGCCTGTGTGTGTAACGCAGCTGTTTGATCCTCTCACACACGTGAGTGTGTTAAAGTGATGTTGTAATGTCGGCTCTGCACTACTATGAGAAACGTTCACACTGCAGTGTCTTATATACTGTGTCTTATATACTGCTAAAATCTTATATACTGTGACTTTAATGACCATAGAATTTTTCCATTTGGACCAAAGATTCTTACATTTAAAGGTTAAAGAGGCCATATGCCCTTTTTCAAAGGTCTTGATGTGTTTTCTGGCTCTACTAGAGCAGGTTTTCCTGCTGTAATGTTGATTATTTCCTCATATTCTCCAGTGTTGCGGCTCCTCTCTTCCAAGTCTGTCAGTAACGCTCTGTTTACTTCCTGTCTCTATGAAGCCCCTCCTGCTGAAAAGCACTGTGCTCTGATTGGTCGGCTGGAGTATGGTGTTGTGATTGGTGTTTGGGAAATGTCCCGCCCCTCACCATAACCGGCAGTTTCAACACACGACTAACTAACTCAACCAGGCCCCGCCCCTTTATTATGCGCATTCATTATTTAAAGGTGCAGTATGCAGGATTGCTTAGTGGTTGAAATGGGTACTGCAGTCCAAATTCAAAATATTGGAGATCTGGCCTTGAATTTCAAGAAGCGTGGGAACCCTGTGTTTAGGTCAGGTAGGATCTGCGATCTCTGACCCAGTTTGTTTGCTGGCTATCTGGTTGTTTTCCGCCAACTGGCAACCTGTGGTGTCGAAATACTATTGGGTATCGCACAGACCAAAACTAAAACAGACATGACATGGAACGGACATTTCAAAGTAGAATAACTGGCTGTAGCATTGCTTTACCTACATATCTGCAAGCATATTATGGTATTTTTATGTTTTAGTAAAGTGAAAAACTTACATATAGCACCTTTAAATGAGGAATATTGTGACGGAAGAAAACTCAAGATGGAGGCGTTTCAAAAGAGCAGAATATCACTGAGAGGTTCTTTGAGGAACCCGAAATAGTTCTAATGAGTGTTATGTACAGTATATATGATGTATGAATATGGTTCGTGATTGGTGCTTACCTACATACTCAGGAGTGCCCATAATTTCCCTGATCTCATGGCTGCTGCTCACCAACCTCGACAGGCCAAAATCCACAACCTTTATGTCCCCGAGAGGAGACTCGCTGGTGAGGAGGATATTCTGAGGCTGACAGAGAAAATACTCATAGTAAAACTGTACAGTACACCTAAGGTGCATAATTATAATGGTAGTATAATTATATCCTTCTGGTATAATTACACACTTGTAGCTCTGCTGAATGCCCACAGAAATGTCCACTTCATCAAACACAACCCTAACACCTTTAAATAAGTGCGCTACATTTGAAACGTTTAAGCGTCTGAGCTTACTTTGAGGTCCAGATGCACCACGTTGCTCCTGTGAAGGAAGGCCACACCTTCCAGAATCTGCCTCATCAGCCTCTTCACGTCTTCCTCTTTGAAGGCCTCGTCTCTCTCGGCCACACACTGGTTAAAGATCTCCCCTCCTGCCGCACTGGACACATGCACAGAAAACAACACTCAATAACATGCATATAACGGGTCACTCAAAATGACACTATTATCTCAGTGTTGCTTTCTGCAGAACACAGAAAGAGGTTTTATGAAGGTAAATTTAAGACCTTTTTAAGGCCAATCACAGGAATAAATTGAAGGGAACATAACTCGTCAATATGTTCTCTAAATGTAAATTGTATTAGCCACAGTGCCCAACAGATCTCCAGTACTAAAAATAGCTCAAAACAAACACTAGAATATGGAAATATGTTTTACTGAACCTTCTGGTAAGAAATCATAAGGTTATTTTTTCAGTAGTTTTGTCTTGTTTTCCAGTGCAAATATCTAAAAGATTCTTAAATCAAGATACATTTACTTGAGAAGCAAAATGACATAAGAAATCTTGTGATTTTAGTGATTAAAACGAGAGCCAATGTGTTCAGAGTGTTCAAGTAGTGTTTATACACATTGACAGATATTTGTTCTTGTTTTAAGCACAACTCACCTCATTTTGTAGCTTGGGAAAACCCAGAGAACTTCCAGCAAATTTAGATTTTCTCTGCAAGTAGTCTGGCAAAGAGCCCATTCAAACTCATTTCTAATCGCGGCACCAATCAGAAACGTTGGGGCGGGCTTTACGCGATGACGACAGCGCAGCGATGGTGAAGCAGATTCTGTACATTACAAAGACGGATGCAGCCGTGGAGCATCACTCGTTCGAATCAGCTATCGGGTCTGTTTTAAGCTCTTTAAACGTTTCCTTTCCGTTAAAACCCGAGCAAAGAACAACACTCGAAGCCTTCATATCTAAAACAGATGTTATCGCTGTCTTACCGACTGGATTCGGCAAAAGTCTGATATACCAGCTGCCCCTTTTGTGGCTAAACGAATGGGTCTTAGCGAGAGCCCTCTGGTAGTGTTAATGTTTCACAAAATATAGTTTTTAAGTCCTTTTCAGGCGAGAATGTAGTTGTTTAAAGCTCAAATATGTGGTTTGTTTATAAAGAGAGCGCCTTTTTGAAAATTGTATCTTGTGTGTGTGGAGTTGAACATGTGATCTGGTGTGTGTGGAGTTGTGAGCTCCAGTGGATCAGCGGCGCTCAGCGCTCATTAACCCCGGCGAGAGCAGCCTTTCCTCGGCCAGTCCTTCAGCCGCTGGCTCTGGCTCTGATGTCTCTGTCGTGGTTAAACATAAGATAAGATTCGTCTGGTGTAGATCTAACGGCTGATCTTTGCTCTCATGAATCTATAATTTGTTCCCTGACAGATCGTTTTGTCTCAGGGCAGTGTGATGCTTATGTTAGTTTCATAACTTTATATTTGTAAGATATTAAACTTTACCGTTGTAGTCTCCTAGCGCTGACTTTGTTTGACTGAATTGCTTTATTTATTGTATAGTTTCTTATACCTTTTACTTATACTTTTATAATGGCTATTGATCACACATAAGCTAACATTTAACAAAGAGAGACTGGGTTGTGTTTTATGTCATATCTCATTTTATTACAGTGATAATCATAGCCTATATATGCACACATATTATTATTATTTTTTATGTAAACGAAAAGGGGCCGGGTTATTTAAATATTTCATTTTGTTATACACATGCATTGAAGATAATATGCTTTGCCTGCACTACATTTGTGTGGCTATAATATGTTTAATATTTAAAATATCATTATTTTGTTTTATTGTAGCCTAAAATATACAAATATATACTGAGTGATACTGTCAAGAACGCTGCTTGTCCATTAGCAGAGTAGGCGGACTAGTGTCCTCCCGTCCTCGGGAGTTCGTTCTCCGGAGTCAGACTTGGGCTGCGTCTCAATCAGCTCCCTAGTTCAGTAGTCAGTGCCCTGATAAGGACACAAGTCAATGGGCTGATCCCTGATCAGTGCCCTGACTACTGAACTAGGGAGCTGATTGAGACGCAGCCTTGGTAAGTCACGGATGCAAGTCAGAAGTTCAGTATGAAATGTGTCATAAAACACCACTGCCTCATTTCATTAAAAACAAACTTAAACATATTAGCCACACAAATGTGGTTCAGGCAACGCATAGCTAGGCCTACATTGATTATCTTATATATTTATAATAAAACGAAGTATAAAACACCCTGCCTCTTTTCGTTTGCATTTTAAAAATAATATATTAAACATTAATCTGTGGTTTAGGTAAGGTGACCAGATTTCTGAAATGGAAACCGGGACATTTCCTACTTGAGAACACAAGTACAGACAAGAACGCATATTGAGAAACGGCCAGAGTCTCAGATGTTTCTCCGCGCTCTGCATACGTCATCATCATCGCTCTGATTGGTTTTAGGTCTATCCAATTGCGCCCAAAGGCATTTGAGCGACGCCCGTTGGTGACGCCCCTTTGGAAATGATTAGTCTATGAAGCTTTGCCAGACCATAACTCAGTTACTACTAAGAATGCTCTGGTTTTAACCAGGCTACTCATTTTGTTCATTTTAAATAAAGTCTTACATAAATGTATCTTGATTTAAGGATGTTTAGATATTTGTCCTAGGAAAGGAAGATTTTCTTGCTCTTTTCTTGCAGTGAATGCCATTAGCCCTATGAAATCGGTTTTATTCATTTTTTTGTTTTCCGTTTGGTTGGTTAAATTAAATTGTATTTATTGAAATCATGATACAATTTAATAGCAATTTATTAAAAGTTTAACAAACAAACAAACAAACATTGTTTTGGTTTAAGGGTAGTGTGTGTGTGTGTGTGTGTGTGTGTGTGTGTAGGGGGTTAGAATGTACAGTTTGTACAGCATAAAAACCATTACACCATGGTATGTCCTCACTTGGCAAAACAAACCTGTGTGTGTGTGTGTGTGTGTGTGTGTGTCTTCCAACAGGATATTTTAAACCCAGAGGAGCTGCTTCACCCCTCAAACAAGGCAAAGAGCTGACCAAATGACATTTCTAAAAATGTTTGAACAGCCATGTGATTCTAACTACAGCACATTCAGAACAATGAGCACTCTCTGTTGTTCCAGCTCTGGCCGGCGTGCTCGTGTTCGGGACATGCCTGCAACCAAAATAAACACTAGAGCATGATGAGCGGACCGTCGGAGCAATATCTAATAAACTCTCATCTGATCTCTAATCCATATCTGACTGTGTTTTAAACAGGGGGTCAGAACGTCCCGCAGGCAGGAGAAACCCTTAATCCAAGAGCGCTAAGCTTGATTTAATGTCAGCACAGGTAGCGCTGCTACTAATAACGCAGACACATGTCCTCAGCGTGCACCCTTTCACATGTTGGCAGGCCAATCCCAATTTCCTGCATTCCGGATCAGACAGCGTGAGGAATTCGATTAGACACAGACAGGGGAAGGACAGCACCCTCGGGCCGAGAGCGGCGTGTGTGCGGACGGATGAGTTTATGTGAGGATGCTTTCAAGGACACCACAAGAAAACAAAGCATCAAAATCTCAAGTATGAGCAATAGTGACGCTTAACTGGCCCACATCATCTAACACGCATGTTTTCTGCAAGGGCTCACGGATAACCTCTGTATGGACACTAGCGGTGACGGCCAGGCTTTGGGCAGTTCGTGTGGGATTAGACTGCCTTCAGTTCGTCCTCAAGAGTCCGAGCGCTAAGCCTGTGTGTGTGATGCCTCTCTGTGTGAGAGTGTGTGTGAGTGTGTGTGTGATGCCTCTGTGTGTGTGTGTGTGTGATGCCTCTCTGTGGTCCTGTAATCTCATTCTGTTGGACTGAATGGAGCTGATATTTATATAGGCTTTTACGTTGACATGCCGACATTGCTTAGGAAAAATGTTAAAGTTTAGCATTTGTAGGCGTTTAAAATAATAATGCAACTTTATATCCTCTGGAAAAAACTGCTGTTGGGATGAAAACTCAGAGAATGTGATGCATTCTGGGGAATTCATGCAATTTCACTCAACTACCAGGAGGTGTCAGTGTAATTATTATATACTAATAGTATTTAGATTTTTAATCAGCTTGTACACACCGATCAGTCATAACTTATGACCAGGTGAAGTGAATAACACTGATGATCTCTGTTAGTGGGTGGGATATATTAGGCAGCAAGTGAACATTTCGTCCTCAGAGTTGATGTGTTAGAAGCAGGAAAAATGGGCAAGCGTGAGGATTTGAGTGAGTTTGACAAGGGCCAGATTGTGACGGCTAGACGACTGGGTCAGAGCATCTCCAGAACTGCAGCTCTTGTGGGCTGTTCCCGGTCTGCAGTGGTCAGTCTCTATCAAAAGTGCTCCAAGGAAGGACCAGTGGAGAACCGGCCACAGGGTCATGGGCGGCCGAGGCTCATTGATGCACGTGTGGAGCGAAGGCTGACCCGTGTGGTCCGATCAAACAGACGAGCTACTGGAGCTCAAACTGCTCCAGAAGTTAATGCTGGTTCTGATAGAAAGGGGTCAGAACACACAGAGCATCTCAGTTTGTGGCGTATGGGGCGGCACAGCCGCTGACCAGTCAGGGTGCCCATGCTGACCCCTGTCCACCGCCCAAAGCACCAACAGTGGCACGAGCATCAGAACTGGACCACGGAGCAATGGAAGAAGGTGGCCTGGTCTGATGATCACGTGTTCTTCTACATCACGTGGACGGCCGGGTGCGTGTGCGTGGCTCACCTGGGGAACACATGGCACCAGGTGCACTATGGGAAGAAGGCGTGGCGGCGGAGGCAGTGATGCTTTGGGCAATGTTCTGCTG
>CM042260.1:1937500-1977500 GCA_023566225.1 Romanogobio albipinnatus | reverse complement strand
TAGATACTCAAGACTAACTCAAAACTGTGTGTGTGTGTGTGTGTGTGTGTGTGTGTGTGTGTGTGTGTGTGAAGGATCAATACTACTCTATAGATACTCAAGACTAACACAAAACTGTGTGATGACCCTTTAAAACATTTTTTTACTTGAAATAAAACAAAGCTTTTCAAACAATGTATTTTTTTTCCATTTAGTTTAACGTGATACTAAATGCCCTTAATCTGAAATAAAAATGAGTAAAAGTACATATGAAAATAAAAAAATAACTAACATTTTAAATAGTATGATACTAAAATAACACTAAAATGACTAAATGTGCATATAAACTTGACAAGTGTATTAATCCATATGTGTACAGGAACACTAGAAATGCAGTTATTATAATTCATAATGCAATTCTCCAGCTGATCATTTGAGTGTTCCTCACAATCGGGCGTGGGAAAGCAAAACCAGTCAGATTTAAGGCTTTCACACTGTATTAATGACTCAGAATCACAGTATGTTTGCTGTATCACAGTGAGCACTGGTGGCAGCTGGGCAAGAGGAAAAGATGCTCCAGCTTTAGCTTTATAGGCATGTTTTGCATGTACACTTTGTGTGTGTGTGTGTGTGTGTGTGTGTGTGTGTGTGTGTGTGTGTGTGTGTGTGTGTCTGCAACACCAACCAAACTAACGGAGCTCTAGTGCTGCACTGTAAAACACAGTCAAACCTGCAGAATCTCAAGCTAGATGAGATGATACAGCATCTATAATGCTACATGTGCATGAATCAATGGCCGTGGGATGACGGAGAATCAATTAGTCTTTGATTTTCTGCTCATTTCCACACATAAACGAGTGAAGGTCTTTCCACTGGCCAATAGAGCCAGCAGAACACATATCTGCGACCCATCCAGGGCTCAACAGCGCGAGCAGTTCACTCACAATTACGACTCAAAATCGATGTGTGAACTGTAAAATGTTTAGGCGCATGTGTGCAAAAGAGGACCCCGCAGATCTTTGAAAATCCTTAAAACGTAAAATGTTATTAAACTTGAAAAGGGATGATGTGGGAGCTGCATGTTCACGTTAAACGTTTGCTTGTTCTACAGGCTCACAGTTTCAGATCAGCTCACAGTAAGTCAATACTGCACATTAATGCCAACAGATTGCTTATGATGTACTGTTGATGAAATATGACAATGTTTACTTTATGATGATATTTTAGATGGTTTTAGAGTGAATATTTTATCCCCCCAATGTTTGAATGGGAAACTGGAAGTAGTAAAGATATTTCAAAATAAGAGTCTCGATGTACTCAATGAAAAGAGACTGCTGTGGCAAACGGGGCGGGGCCGAGAGCCGTGGGAACGGAGCGAGTGTTAATGAGTGTTGTTAACGCCACTGCGGTCTCGAGAGGAACTCTGGAAGGTTAGAGAACCAGGCATGGGGTCTCATTTATAAAACTTTCGGTCGTAGAAGTCAATGCAAAGACGCGAATAGACATTCTGCGGTGCGTTTCGCGCGAATTGAGCGTTTGATGAGTGATTCACGCGAATGGCGCAAGTTGAAAAATCTGAACTTTGGCGGATATTCGCGCCGCGTCAACCAATCAGGAGCTTGCTCTAGTAGTGACAACAATGAGGAGAAAATCTGTATATTAATATCTGGTTCAGACAAGTGTGCATATGATTATCACTGTGATAACATTAAATGACATGAAACACAACCCAGTCTCTTTTTGTTAAATGCAAGTTTATGTTTGATCAATAATACAAAAGTATAAGTAAAAGGAATAATAAGCTACACATGAAATAAAGCAAACAATTCAGTCAAACATTCAGAGTCAGTGCTAGTCTGCTACAGCGCTAACGTAAAGTTAAATAGCCTAACATTATAAAAAAGTAATGAAATTTCACTTTGCCCTCAGCCTAAACGATTCGCCAGGGAACAAATTATAGATCCATGAGAGCAAAGATCGTCCGTTACATCTACACAAGACGAATTATATCTGGAGACGCCACAGAGACATCAGAGCCAGCGGCTGAAGGACTGGCCGAGGAAAGGCTGCTCTCGCCGGGGTTAATGAGCGCTGAGCACCTGATCCACTGGAGCTCACAACTCCACACACACCAGATCACATGTTCAACTCCACACACACCAGATCACATGTTCAACTCCACACACACCAGATCACATGTTCAACTCCACACACACCAGATCACATGTTCAACTCCACACACACCAGATCACATGTTCAACTCCACACACACCAGATCACATGTTCAACTCCACACACACCAGATCACATGTTCAACTCCACACACACCAGATCACATGTTCAACTCCACACACACCAGATCACATGTTCAACTCCACACACACCAGATCACATGTTCAACTCCACACACGCCAGATCACATGTTCAACTCCACACACACCAGATCACATGTTCAACTCCACACACGCCAGATCACATGTTCAACTCCACACACGCCAGATCACATGTTCAACTCCACACACACCAGATCACATGTTCAACTCCACACACACCAGATCACATGTTCAACTCCACACACACCAGATCACATGTTCAACTCCACACACACCAGATCACATGTTCAACTCCACACACACCAGATCACATGTTCAACTCCACACACACCAGATCACATGTTCAACTCCACACACGCCAGATCACATGTTCAACTCCACACACACCAGATCACATGTTCAACTCCACACACGCCAGATCACATGTTCAACTCCACACACGCCAGATCACATGTTCAACTCCACACACACCAGATCACATGTTCAACTCCACACACACCAGATCACATGTTCAACTCCACACACACCAGATCACATGTTCAACTCCACACACGCCAGATCACATGTTCAACTCCACACACGCCAGATCACATGTTCAGAGAGGAGCTCTCTTTATAAACAAACCACAGATTTGAGCTTTAAACAACTACATTATCGCCTGAAAAAGTCTTAAAACTACGTTTTGTGACACATTAACAGTAGATTTTAACAAAAAAGACGTCAAGTGTGAACACAGCTCATGTCAGCCATTTCACAACGAGACGAGCTGCTGGCAGAAGCCCCTCCCATGACACGAATTCGCGTCTGTTGTGAAGTGAAAGTCACGCGCAAATGAAGCGAGTAAACTCAAAACGTTCAAGCGTCCAACTTTGCGTGAATTATTCGCGTCATTCGCATCAGGTGTGAACGCTACATAATAGATTAATAGAACAATATCCGTTGCAAAATATTTTTGAAAGTGTAAATAATCTTAAATGTCTCCCTGTACACTCAGTGCTGTGGAGCCGTTAGCTTACATCTGCACTTTAATAGAGCACTCAGTGATTTGATTATGATACCTGTAGGCATAATAGGCCAAAGATAAGATGGCCGAAGATGGCCAAATATATATACTTGTTTTAAATAAAAGTATTTTAAGTTATATTGTGCTTTGTTTGTATAATGTCTGCTGGAATGCAAAAAAATGTTCAGTGTTAAATAAATATTTTTAAATTGTAGTTTTGTAATTTATTTATCTTTTAAAAAGCAAGACAAAATAGTAAAAAGCTAACTTTTACTGTTTAATGTATGCATTGGTGAAAAAATTGGCAAAATAAATGGGGAAAAAAACAGTAACATTTTTACTGTTCATCTATGAAATGTATTTTCTGTAAAGCTGCTTTGAAACAATGTGTATTGTGAAAAGCGCTATACAAATAAATTTGAATTGAATTGAATTGAACGTTCGGTATTCGGCTTCGTCCAAGAATTTTCATTTCGGTGCATCCCTAATGTTTGGTTAAAGCTACACTGTGTAACTTTTTTAGTTTATTCTTAGCTAAAAACACTTAGTTCTTTCAAAAATATATGTGCTCATTAATGTATATTTACTTCTTTCAAGTAATAAAGTATTCTTGTAAGTTTATAATATGCCATTGAAAATACATACGGGTAAGGGGTTCGAATGGGGGTCGCCATGTTGCCCCTCCATCTTGAAAGTACATTAGCCAAAGAGGGACATACCCGTAAATTCAAGCTTCGCCTTTCGCGTTTTAACACTCGATGGCACCGTGTCGAATGTGAAGAGGGGGATTGCTGGATTGAATTGGAAGCCATGTTAATCTTGGACTAAATCGGCCACCGTAGGAGATCAGAATTGGGAGGAACAGAAACTAATATTTACTGGATGGTCATATACCTTTTCACCGCTAGATGGGGGAAAATATCACACAGTGTAGCTTTAAATAAACAATTCAATTTGCTGGGTAAAATTAACCCAACATGTGTTGTGTCCTATATTTACCCAGCCCTTGGGTTAAGCCACTTTTTTAGAGTGTAAGCATCCAAAATGAATGGCGTTGTAGCAGGTGCAGAGAGCTGTCACTTACTGTAACACCGCAGGGCTGATATAAGCATTCATTGGAGAACCAGCACTGTAGGCAGGGCTTCCCAACCCTCGCTCTGGAGATTAAACCCCTAGAGCAGTGATCCTCCCTCTCTCACTGTGGGCTGGCGGCCATGGTCCGGCTGCTCACGTGCTGGTGCTGAGAGCACTGACATAATGAACTCCCAGCTGGAGCTCTCGGCGCAATGAGGCCACGTTCTTCAGCCTAGCCTGATCGAGCACCCGGGAGCCCCCCGACTCGCCACAAACAGCCGGCCGGACACCGCAGAGCATGAATAAGCCCTCTATCATTCCAGCCAGACCCCCATCCAAAACCACATCCCCTCCTTTAAACTGTCCCAGTGCCCCGAAATATCCCTCAGCCGAGGGAAGATGGAAAGAAAGGAAAAAGCTGTTGATTACAACTGGCTCTTTCTGGATTGCACATGCTCACGAAAGAGGAAAATGCATTACGCTCCATTTCCCAACGGTTGAAAGAGTACTAGAAGAGTGCTATTATCATGGCGGATAGTGCTGACCGGGGGGAAAGGGATGATTTCAGGCACTTTACGCATCATATCTTGCAAACTTAAGGCCCTGGTATACTTCCAGCGGAATTGAACAAACTGGTGTGAACAAAACCAGGCCAAAACAAATGTTCACTTTGGCGAGATTGGGTTCACGAGAACGAGACAAGATTTTTACATAGTATTTTCAAGAAATCCTCAATGATGAAATACATGACTAGAACTAGAAAAATTGTTCGCAGGTGCATTTGAGATGTTTTAACTCCTCATCTTGTAATGACTGTCATTTCAGTTCTACTTTCTGAGTATGAATTATCATATGCAGTGAAAGACTCAAGCACTGTAAAGGTTTTGGCAAAAACTCAACTGGCTTCTGTCCTGTATGATTGTCTCTTCTGACCTTAGAACTGCACATGAGCTTCTTTTGACCTCCTAACTGAACTCCTTCCCACACATTGATCATAGATATTAAGTGCAAACAATAACCATAAGCACTCAATATTAAAAGTGCAAAGAGACCAAATTTATCTTCAAGCATGATACAGAAGAGATGGTAAAGAAGCTTTTATATTGGGGGATATTCGTGTGCCTCAGGGAGCCGCTTTCAAACAGCGGTAACGTATTGAAATCGCGTTTGAATGTGCGCTCGCGTTTACTTTCACTTTGAATTTCGCGATCGTGTGTACTCTGGTAATCGCTGGTGGTGCTGAACGCGCATTTAAAATATAACCTCACCACGGTCGAGTCCACTAACATGTAAAACACACTCGTACAATGCGAGCGCTTCACTAACACACGTAACACACACTCACAACACGCTCAATGTCTTCTCATCACGTGATCAGTGCTGCGCGCACGACTCAACAGCCCGTCTTGGGTGAGCTTGAAGCGACTGTTATCAGAAGTTCAGAAGTAACAGAAGTTCCCTTTCAAAGCCTACAGCGAACGGCCGGCTTGGACTACATCCTGGTACTTCCTTCATTAATGACGTCAGTAGAACAGACTAACCTCCGCCCACAAGAATACACGAAAAAGGGGGCGTGGTCTTGTTGCTCTCCCATGTGGAGAAGAAGTGTTGCGTGGAGAAAAGGAAGTGTTGCGTTTGAGTGTGTTTGTCGCCATGTCGTCGAGACGCTGTTATTTTCATCCCGGAGTCAAATCACCTTTGTTTGGCTTTCCCAGGGACGCTGTAGAGATCATTGAGCGCATACATCTCCCGTTAAGAGGCGTGACCTTTCCACCTGCGCTAAGCTGCTGTCCAATCACAACACAGGAACCGTTGGCACAATCAGAACTCGTTACGTTTTTCTGAAGGAGGGACTTCATAGAACAAGGAACTCATCAGCCGTTTTTAGGACAGTGAGAACAGCAGTACACAGATGAGTACATTGTGTGAAAAATACTGTGTTTTTACACGCGAAACATGAACACATGTTATATTGCACACTGATAACACAATCAAAGCTTAAAAAAAAAACACGAAGAACAGGACCTTTAAAATACTAATGCAGGAAACAAAAAGAATATGAACCTTCCAAGGAAACAAAACCGACTATCTCTGCAATGCATATGTTAATACAAGCAGTTTTGTAGACCACGCCTGACTAATTCGTTTTCAATGTTTACTAGAAGTGTGTATCCCTTTAGTCTCCCTCGAGATGACCTAACGTGGCCTATTCGGACAGGTTTATAGACCTCAGGTGCATTCAACTGGAAAAAATGCTTATCCTTGTTATTGGGGTCAAAGTTGAGCATTTGCTTGAGCAGCAGCTTCTTGGCCTTGTCTTCGGACGCTAATCTGCTGTTGTAATCTATTATCTGCCTAATGGCCCCTGCCGCCCCCCGGGGTCTTGGCACGATGCGGTCAAAGCAGATTTACTGCAGCATATGAAGGCAATCAGGATGCTCACGGACAACTGTCGGCTAAAAGAGGGCTGTGGCGAGCTGCACTAAGAGATTATATTTCATCAGCGGTTGAATTACTTGATTAAAACGTTCAAATATGATCTTCCCCATCCTGGCATCCCCACCTTGTAATTTGCATTGGCTGGACACTCGGGCTGCTTCTCCACACAACCAAAGGCAGACGAATGTGTGCGGCGGCCGTCGACCTGCCAATTTGACACGGTTATGTTCGCTCTACATGCACCAACTGCTCCAGTTATTTATATCTATTTGGAAGCAATTTGACTAAATCCACTGCAGATTTAGGCTTTGCAGTGTGTGTGACCTAGCGTGCATCACACTGTATTGAGCCTTGTTGTTAATAGGATGGGTTCGTATCGACTGCTGAAATTTGCTAGGGTTGTAAGAACGGCAAAAAGCTAGAACATGGGACACCACTGTACACGTGCAGCAATATTTTTTTTGCGTGTGTATTTATATGCTCAGCTTGAGTGTGTGCCTTGAATTTTTTTGCACTAATTAGTTTGTCAGCAAGGTGGCAACACTGGCTGACCCATTTCGGGGAAAAAAGAAATGGATGAAACACAAGAAACTACTGGAGATCGCTTGTGTGAGGTGTACCAGTTAAACTGATACTGTACATGCAACTCGAGTGTAACCCTTCAAGTCAAGTCAAGTTTATTTATACAGCGCTTTTAACAATGCAGATTGTTTCAAAGCAGCTTTACAGTGTTAAACAGGAAAATAATGCAACATAATTTTATTCAGCCGTACAGCCATTCTGGAGAAAACAGTGATGTCATCAGCTCATTTCAATTATCATACAGTGACAGTGTGGGCTTTAGATCAGTAATGTAGTTTATATGGTTAATTTAGTTTAATAATTAGATTTATTTGGATATTTAGTTGAAAAATGTAGTGTCCCCTTCAAAATCATCATCATCTTTAACCCTTCTCCGGCCTTCGTTTGGGAATTACACTCAGGGTCTTTGGGGTCTCCACAGACCCCAGGCAACAAAATGTAATTTTATTCTGTTTATTAATTTTTTTACTCAACATCTGTGCAGTTTTTGGAGTATTTATACTCATTTAAAAAATATATTTTTTAATGGATTTTCACACAAAATCCGTTTATGTAAAATTCACTTTATAAAAGACCCAAATTTCTAACTTTCATTCGTGGGGATAACAGATCATTTGACATGGTTTAGTGTAAGATTTTTGCCCATCTTTTGGAAAATACAGTTTTAAAATAAAATAAAAAAAAAGTCTTTTACCAGTAAATGTGCTATTTGACTGACTGAAAGACATCTTTTCACAAGTATTTTTCAGTTGGATTCATATCTAAATGTTATGAAATCACATTTATAACAATTAAAATGAATTAATTTGGTCAGAGTTTAGCCTTTTTTTGTACTGAAAAAATCTTTTTTTCAATGATGTTACATTACGATTACAATCAAACCTGAACAAGAGAAAAGTTGGAGTCTTTAGAGTTTATCATTTATTTCAAACATCTGATTTTCTTATAATTCTACAAATTTAATCTACACTTCAGTTACTAACTGAGACAGAACACAAATGAACAGTTATATTACATATTGAGTAAAAAATACACAACATGAACATCAAAATGCAATGAACTGAACAGCAATAACGCATGTATTCCTGTGTGTGTGTGTGTGTGTGTGTGTGTGTGTGTGTGTGTGTGTGTGTGTGTGTGTGATCCTTTTGCATTGTGGATGTTTTATGCATTGTTGGAAGTGTGCCACTTAATTTCTGTATGCGTGTTCGGTGTTGATTCTGTTTTTGAGGATGAATTTTGTCCATTTTCTAAGACCTTTTTTGGTCACACGAACTTAAAAACAGATATCAATCGAATTAGTTTTTTATCTGTAGATCTAGAGAGTGTTGACCACCGTACAAAGTCTCATGCCATTTGGACAAAAGGAACTTTTTATTTTATTTGAGCAAACGTCCTGTGGGGTCAGAAAAGACCGGAGAAGGGTTAAACAAGTACCAAAGCGCAGACTCTGGATAAGCATGAAAATATGTTTGTGCATAAACATTGATAGACTATGCATTTGTCTGTATGCACATGCCAAGCGTTTGCATCCAAACTGAAGTGGACTTTGGAAACGTGTGCAATTGTAATAAGCGACACTAATAACATCCGTCTTGCTTTTGAAACACAAACAAAAAAATGTAGTCATGCATGCACATAAATTCTGGCAAATGTTGGCAAAAGTGGCATAAAAAGCCAAGTGATTTTTAACAATGCTTTTTGTCAATGCATTTGGAAATCCCCATGTTGGGAGACAGCTGCTCGTGAAGGACGGCCGTGTGGGCTGAGCACATGCCATTCACTGGGGTGTGAGAGGAAATGGCCTCGAGCGCGGAGAGCTTCTCCTCGTCTGAGCCGAGCCTATCGATATAGCAGAGCCGGGGATATTGGTCTGCAGGGACTCATAGGAGAAAATGGAATTGGTGTTTACCAGTGAACCCGTCGATATGGTCACGCGTACTGAAAAATCATCAACTCTTCCTCATCATAGGCTTCAGGGCTGCACGATTATGGCCAAAATGATCATTAGAGTTGTTTCGATTCCGATACTAGTATCGGAAATATCACCGATACCTAGGGGTGTAACGGTACACAAAACTAACTGTTCGGTGCGTACCTCGGTTCTGAAGTCCCGGTTCAGTATGAATTCGGTACAGCAGTTTTACAAAATTGCTTTTTATTAATTTTTATTCAACAGTGGTTTAATGAATAAAAATTGTGTCTGTCATTAAATGAATTAAATTATAACAAAGTTTCTTAAAGATAATGCTGTAAACTATATAGGGAGCCCTTACTTACATATAGCTATTAAAGATTAACAACAGAGCCCAAACTATTAGCCTAAATTCAGTTGCTATTTATTTTTAGATATAATAATCAACACTCAAAAGCTTCACATAAGGCAGTTTTTGCATTAACTTCTAAATCTAATTATTTTTATTCGTTGTTGAAATATAATCATTTAGTGGCTGTAATTATCATGACAGGTTTATTTAAACATACATTAAATAAACAAGACATCACTAACAGGCTAAGTAGTATATAATGAATATAACGGCTAATATAGTGAATATAAGGGCTAATATAATGAATATAACGGCTAATATAGTGAATATAACGGCTAATATAGTGAATATAACGGCTAATATAATGAATATAACGGCTAATATAATGAATATAACGGCTAATATAGTGAATATAAGGGCTAATATAATGAATATAACGGCTAATATAATGAATATAACGGCTAATATAATGAATATAACGGCTAATATAATGAATATAACGGCTAATATAGTGAATATAAGGGCTAATATAATGAATATATAACGGCTAATATAGTGAATATAAGGGCTAATATAATGAATATATAACGGCTAATATAGTGAATATAAGGGCTAATATAATGAATATAACGGCTAATATAATGAATATATAACGGCTAATATAATGAATATAACGGCTAATATAGTGCATGTATTCAGTGAAAGAGTTGATTTCTCTAGTGAGCTACAGCTGTGGACACTGAAGGACTTCTGAGTAAACGTGATTCTGCATGACATTGTTTACAAGCTGTTTTATTGTCTTTCCGCGGTTGAAACACAGATGGAGCGATTACACGACATATGATACATTTCAGTAAGTTGTAATGTATCCTCAACATACCTTAAGATGTATTAATTTATGTTTATTCTTTAGGAAGAGATGATCGCATTGACTCGCGCGCCGCCGCTTTAAGTTGAACTGATACGCGTCTATCAGTCACGTCACATTAAAGAGCGTTAAAACGGTATTTATCGTTTGAATTTCGTGATAAAATGGACTGAATACTTAATATGTTCGTGTGGGAACTCGGATTGAAGTGTGTTCCGCGCTTACAACAAGCCGACTGTTAACTGTTAAAGATTACATTCATAACAGTTAATACAATTCATAACCGTTCGGTACACGCGTGCACCGTACCGAAACGGTTCAATACGAATACGTGTACCGTTACACCCCTACTGATACCACAAAAAAATCTGGCATCGGCGAGTACTTGAACCCATGTACCGATCCGATACCATTTTCTTAAACAAGACCTAGTTATGACCGCAAGCTTTGCCTAACCACTGCGCGGTTCTTCCTCGGTGCTCCGAATGCATTGCAAACGCAGGAAGTTGTGCTGTTTTGCCACAAGAACCCACTGTTTAGAGCAGCGAAGAAGAAATGAAAATGCGTTAGCAGTCGGCTATGTCCGCTGTTTACTGGCTGTTTAGCAGTATTTCATCTCTGTGTGGATGGCGGCCGCCCGCCCGCGCGCACACACACACACACACACACACACACACACACACACACGCGTGTGACACTCGCTGTCTTTGTAATCTCTGCCGTGTGTCACTATCAAACGCAACCTAGCCCAGTTTCTCTACGTCCATATTCGCAGTCTATGGTCTCTATATGAGGACACAAACGCATAAACTGTCACTTCATGAGAATTTACCGTTTCATTTGAGAAAACTGTCATATCATGAACACAGACACTGAAATATCTTCACGGCTACCCGTCAAAATAAAAGTTTGGTTTAAAACATTTGACAGAATATATTAGGCTCCTGCTGTACAGTAGATTTAGTACGTCTCTGTGTAATTATAATACGTCTCTACTACTACTAATAATAATGACTAGATGGTTGCTTATTTTTCACTTTTGTTGTAAAGAGATTGTTTTCTGATTAATATATATATTTTTATATTCCTACGTTTATTTGTTGCACTGTTTTTTATACAGTTATATTGTATGGGTCAAAAACAACAAAGACAATAACGAGGGCCATTTTATTTATTTTATTACTTTTTTGTGGCAGGGCCAGTGAACATTTTTGTCAGGACAAATAACAATTTTAACCACTGACCAAACAAGCCTAGTAGAAAAAATCTTTAGAGTTGAGCCCTGCTTTGTTAAAAGAATTAATAGAAAACGTAAACATCATTGGGATTCGTTGGAGTTAATATTAGGAATTTGACTGGTTTGGGAGAAGCTTTTTGTTGAATGTTTTCATAAATATAAAAAGGTGTTCATTTATTTTGATAAATACTATCCATCAGGATGAGGTCAAATAAACCATGCAAGTTGACTTCCTCTTGATTTGTGCAATAATTCTGATTAAATGTTAAAAGAATTGAGCAAACTATCAGTTTAACTATTATCGTGCAGCCCTAACTCGGAAGTCTTGTGTGTTTCCATGGTTGGGAAGACTCTATGGGCTCTGTGTGTGTGGAGGGGCAGATTAAAATTCCTGCGCTGACCCCTCTCCCCACTGCAAGGGTCAGTCCATTCACGCCGGACACTGGGAACCGGGTCAACCAGGACAGAAGCAGCTGCACAGCAACAAACCAACACGCTCGGTCACTGCTGATCAGACACTCGCTTTATGTCTGATGATTTGCATTATACTCCGATGCCAAAGTGCAAACGCTTTGACATATTGTAGGGATTCAGTTCCCAATAAACCCCAAGAACGAGTCGCAGCTTGATCTCAAGCGAGTGCTGAGTCATAATGAAATACAGTCCAAATTTGATTAAAATCAATGAATCCATCAAACTCCAGATCAAAACAAAATGTCCAAATCTAAGTTAAATCCCATCTGTGCTCATTGTCTGGGTCGTTCAGGGCTGAAGAGAGAGAGAGGATATGCTCGAGTGGAAGCCAGAAATGTGTGACCCACTTCATGCCAAATGAAATAAACTATCAATGTGACCTTTCTAGATCAAATTTGCTTCATCTGACCACCAACAGGATGACAATATTGGCTGAATTGGAGCACACAAACAGATATTGAGTGAATTCCCCCTGGAGTACAATAAAGTGTGTGAAGGACCACAGCAGCTGTACAGTAAAGATGATGAGCCCGGAAACGCTTTGTCCCGTAGTTCAATGTCAATCTCAGCATTTGGCTGCAAGGGAAACCCAATATGCCAGTGCACATGCATATATTACCACACTGAAAGAGCAGTGTGTGTGTGTGTGTGTGTGGATGCTGAACGTTGCTGGAATAGCGACTGCTTACTGAGGCATGCTTTGGGGGGTTTATAGGTGGATTAGTGCTCTTTGCTTTTCACTCGCTCTTGTTTTCTCTCCATGTCCATCTCTTATTTCAATCTACCGCTCATTTACCTCCACTGATCCTCAGGTTTGCAGTCTCTGAGCTCAGTCGCTCTGCACTTCCTTAATTGGATAGGATGGGATTTCACCTCAATATTTAACAGCCTGGCTGTTTCACTGATTGAGGTACAGCGCAAATGTAGTGACTAAATGGCCGCACTTACACTGCAGGTCCGATTTGGTGACTATATCCGATGCTTTTGACAACACGCTTACATCATCTTTTAAAAGTGACCCGGATCCGATATTTGCATTTACACGATACACTGGCGAAACAGTCCAAGACGTTCTGACCTGGAAAAAGGAAGTAAAATATGCAATGGACACAACGGATGCAGACCAGATGATTACGGTATTCAATGTCAGCAAAACATTGCTCTCGTAAGGCGGAGAAAAAAAGAGTGTCATTAGTGTCATGTGATCTCAGTTCGTGTCCACCTGACGTCATTCGTCCCTTTTTTACTGGGGAATATCCGATTTGACCGCTTACATGGCAGACGCAAATGCACCAAATCATATCGGATTTATCACCACATAATGAGTGAGGCCTGAATCCGATCGGAGGATATCGGAATTCATGCGTTTTTTTCCTGCTTACACTTTCACGTCATATCCCATCTGTGCCACATGAGAGGGAAAAATTGGGTCACTTGAACCGTGCAGTGTAAATGGGGCCAATGAGATTTTTATGATTTAAACATCTTGTTTGAATATGTACAAGTGCACAAGATATTTGAGAGCTACATGTAAAAGAGCTCGGACATTCTGCATTAGTGGCAAACATTTATATCACAGTATCTTTCAAAATTATATCGTTTTTTTTTTTCCTATGCATGACCACATTTTCTACTGATTGAGAGAGGAAATACTGCCCTGTTTTACGGTCATGATGAATGAATATTGTAGAAAAACTCCACACTAGAATTAATACAGGCTTACAAAGCCCCACAAAATGATGCTGTGGGGAGACAACCAATAAAACACATGCAACACGAATATTAAAATATGACCATGGAGAGAGAGAGAGAGAAAAACAGTTGAAGGCACCTTAAGCATTTTAAAAATCTAACCCTATATAACAACAAACTGACAAAACGAAGGAGAAACGTGGAAGAACATTCTTAGACAACGGTCTAAGGATATTTCCAATACATTTAAGAGCACTACAGTCTCTGAACAAACGACAGTTTAACACAGAAAGAATAAAGCAGTTACTTTTTTTGCCCATTCTTCTTTAAGTTGTCAGTCTATTTATTAACTTGCACCGTCTTCTGTGTAGCAGAATAACCCATCGTGTCATCGCGGTCGTGATCAGACGTGTACATTCAGTGTCCTTTGCATAACAATACATTTCATTTGAAGAAGAAGTAGGGGTGCACCGATCCGATATTAGGATCGGATATCGGACGCGATACTGACAAAATGGCTGGATCGGAAAAATGAACAGATCCACAAGCCGATCCAGGTTTTTTTTCCGTCGCAGCAGAACCTCCGTCATTCGTCAGCTTCACGTGTGTCGCATGCTAGAAGCAACACGGAGCGAGCCAGAGAGTCCGGTGTGGAGGAGATATTTCACGCTTGCCACGCCAACTAGTTCGTCGCTGTTTGCAATGTCTGCAAAGTAACTTAAATGTTTCGAGGGGAGGTGGTATTACTGCAAAGTCAGGGTCTTTCCTGCATTGGACATTTTTAGACGACCGCCAAAGCCTAATTTGATGAGTTATTGTGATTTACGAGTGATGCAGAACAGATGCTGCGCTTGAGACAGACAGAGAGAACGATCAGAGTTCCTCCCTCACACACTCTCTGGGTCTTCAGAATAATCAGTGTTCGCTGTTAGCTCTCTCATATTTCACATATTAATCCAAATCAAAAGGTCGGAAGACCGAAACCATGTTGCACGTGACACATTCGGACAATTTTGTCCTTGAATTATCGCTGGGTGTGAATTGCGCTCAAAAAATGTTGACTCTTCTCTGACCAGCTGACATAAAGTATACTTTCAATAAACGGGAGACAAATTATATTCAGTTATGAAGTGTTTTCTGTGTGTTGACATCTTTCTCGATGTTCTAACAGACGGGATTCACACACAACGCGTCTGCTAATGTCCGATTCATGACCTAATGACTCCTTTGAACCGAATCATTTTAACGACTGGTTAGAACAACTGATCTGTCCAACTCATGAATCAGATATTAATTTACTCAGAACGCATCTGAAATGAGAACACAAGTGTGCTTACCCAATTTAGCAAGAGTGGGTAAGAATTATATTTAATTATCAACAGTATTTCAGCTTATTTCTGTTCACAATGTATAGTAAAATAAATAGGCCTAGCCTACAATCATTTAGACAGGAGTGAGGTGAAACCAGAACAAAGTTGTTATTAGCGAGCTGATCATTTTTATTAAATTGCATATGGCAGAAAATTAAGACTATTTGTTAATTTGTAATGCTACTTTTTAATATTGAGATATAATTATATACCAATTTTACCAGTTTGGTAACTGTCAGATTACTATTGTATGTTTGACTGTTTTTTGTTTCCACTGCTACATTTTATTTATTTAAAGAAGTTTGATTACGTTCTATTTTAGATTTGAATGCACAATTGTTTTTTAAATAAATAAGAATTCAACACTTTACACACATCTGTTATTTTGTCTTAGTAATGTTTAGTTAGTAAAGTCTGGTGCCTTTAGTCTCTTCAAGGAAGGTATAAGGTGGAAGATATACAGTTTATTATTAATTCAACAATAGTATCGGATCGGTATCGGGTATCGACAGATACACAAAGCCCAGGCATCGGGACTGAAAAAGTCGGATCGGTGCACCCCTAAGAAGAAGTGATGAAATATGTGCGCATACACGCTGCCAGTTTATGTTTAGAGCATATGAAATATGCAGTAGATGAAATAGGTCCATAAAAAAACTTGAACGTCCTCGCTTTGGTCTATATGTGCTATAATATGATCCATTTGGAGAATGTTAATCTCATCGCGGCGCTCCACGTAGAAACCGCTCTCTCTCGCGCGCGCCGGTGTAGTTTGAATTCTCCGCTGTAATCAAGGGCTGAATCCGAAATCGCCCCTTATAAACTCAAATAGGGCATTATTTGAGGGGACAGCCATTTGTAGTGGTGTCCGAAACCATAGTGGACGTTATCGAGTGCACTCATTCAATCCCACATTGCACCACAATAACGATGTACACACAACAGCTGTCCGAATTCACATACTCGTTTTCATTCACTCTTTCAAGTTGTTTAGTCAAGTTTTAGTCGACTCAATCTCTGAGCATTTTAGTCTAGTTTGTGTCAATGAATGCATTAATCCCGGTTATTTTGCTCAAAAGTATAATCACATAATTCACATAGTCAAGTTATCTTTATTTCTCCAGCTCTCACACACACATGCTTCAGCTTTACACTGATGAGAGGAGATTCATTCTGTTTTACATAAAAAGCTAAAGTCAGTTTTTGATTGATTAATTTCTGTTGTAAAAACTGATTTCAAAATGTAAAAACACATGTATATGTATATCAGGGTTTCCGTTGTCCGGTAATTACCGGACATTGGCCGGGAAAAAAATTAAATGTCCGAAAAAATTAAATCTTTTCGGTCAAATTGTCAGATTAAAACTGCCTAGTAACCAGCCCCGCCGGTTCTGCAAGAATATGCAGAACCAGCGATCAGAAGGATTGTTTGCCATTTTACAAGCCTTGAGTCTGCGGACACCGCTCCTCTTATCGATACCGTAAGCCTGCGACGTGATGCCCTCGCTGTCATGACAGCGCTCCGTGGCTATGGAGGATTGCATTTCTCCACAGCCTGCGAAGTCCTCATATGTGATTTCAGCGAAATGTATCCAGAGTGGACCAAGCTCGCCAAAATAGCCTGTGTAATCCCTGTCTCGAGTGTTCCTGCAGAGAGGGGGTTCTCACTGCAGAATCGGATCAAGACGAAGCAGCGAAGTCGCCTTGCGGAGAACAAGGTTACGCGGCTTATGCGCATTGCAAGTTGTGGAGAGACACTGGGAACTTTTGATTTTAAGTTGGCAGCTGCACAATTCAGCACTGCAAAAAAGCGTAAAAAGTAGCCAAAAATGACGCGAGACAATGTTATAAGCCTAGTCATTTGTTTGTTCAAGTTCATTTGACAAGGAGTCATTTCACACGGTGGCCAATTTAAATGTTACCAACTAAATGAGACACTGAGTTTATAATTAAATTTGCTTGAGTAAAAACAATGCTATATTCGGATATTTTATGTGGGGAAGGGGGGTTGGTTTGTTAAACTATGAAATGTGAAACCATAGTAAAAAAAATTGGTTGATTGACGCCAATCGGACGTTCATGTTTTTTTCCCGTCTATTTGAAAGTTAGGCTAATAAACATGTTGCATATACGGCCTGATTATGTCATTTTTTTAAGTTACATAAACTGCTTTCAGTTTTCCTCAACTTGAATAATTAAGAGGCGATATTTGACCGGCATATCATCAAAATGTCCGGAAAACGAAACCTCTGCCGGTCACTTTGACCGGCACCATTTTTTTCTAGCGGAAACTCTGATGTATATATAGCACAAAATGAAAACGATAATGTAAATATTATTATTATAAGTGTGAATCAAAAAATTAAAAGTGCATTTAAAAAAACAAGCATGATCTCTTAAATGTCTTAAGTGTGTGTTTTGGTTATAATTTTGACTTTTTAAAATCTAATTTCAGCTTTTTATCTCATGATTAGGACTTTAAATCATGATTTCGATTTTTAAGTCATAATTTTGACTTTAAATCCAAAATTTTAAATTTATCATCTCAGAATTTTTAAAGTCCTAATTTCAACCGTTCATCTCACAATGACTTAGCATGTCATATTTTTTACTTTTTATCTAATAGTGAGGACTTTTAAAATCATATTTCCAACATTTTCTCTCATAATTATGACTTGGCATGTCGTATTTTCGACTTTTATCTCACTATTATGACTTTTAAAATCATATTTTTGACTTTTTATCTAACAATGAGGACTTTTAAAATCATATTTTCAACATTTTATCTCTTAATTATGACTGATAATTGAAATGAGCTGATCAGTAATATACAGTAGTTGAATATTTACATCAAGTTTTTATTTTAGTCTCTTCTTTTTTCGTCAACGAAATTGCATGTTGATAAAGTCACAGTTATCGTTTAAGGACGTGTTTGTCATCTAGTCTTCGTCTCGTCTTATGAACAGCTAGTTAGTTGTCAACTAACATTTCTTGTCATATTTTCGTAAATTAAATTAACACTATTTTAGAAGCTTTACTCATGCATCAAATGAAAACATCATAGACTAAAATATCAATCTTGTTATTTAAGAATCAATATTAGCTCCTTAAAATGAAGATTGATTAGAAGTGTGTACTCTATACTATCAACCCAGCCTTAGTGATAGGCTGGAAAGTGTGTGTGATGTTTTAAACCAAGACTGAATGCGTGATGCTCACTATTCCAGAACGAGCACCATCTCACTGGCCATCTCGTAGACTTCATGGAGATTGACGACGCGTGGACAGGCCGCGGCCAGCTCCAGTACGGCGATCTCATGAATGATCTCGGTTCTGCAGTCTTGGCCCTTCCTCCTCTTCCTCATGTACTTCGCTGCGTACTCTTTACCGGTGCTTTTCTCCACACATTTCCTCACCACAGCAAATTTGCCTCTGAGAGGGAGAGAAAACGGGAGGAATGTGAGTTAGCAGTTAGAATATGGACCAGGGTCAATATCAGCAACCAAGTCTTGTGTTTGTGCTCTACTAGAGCAGGTTTTCCTGCTGTAATGTTGATTATTTCCTCATATTCTCCATTGTTGCGGCTCCTCTCTTCCCAGTCTGTCAGTAACAAAAGATTTTTGCCGATTCAGAAAATGAGAATCTGAACGCAAGGGAAATGTACAGATGCTTTTACACCACCAATCGGTTTCAGACATAGTAGTGAGGCTCAAATTTCCAAGCATCCCATTAAACAGGGTCACATGCACACACAAAACAACTTTGTTCAGGGCCTCTTTTCATTTGATTTAGTGAAAGGCCCGGAGCTGGAGGGTTTGAGGGCAGTGAAAGGGTGCATCAGGGGAGGGGGTGTTGTGTATCTAAAGATGGCACACTTGTTATCACGGCGGCTGAACGTGCCTTTGTCCCCGTGGCATATTTGTGGGATGAAATCATCCCGAACTGTCCCTCTGTGTCCCACTTTTAGCACTGAACTTGAAGATGCAGGGGCACACAGGAGAAAAATAACAAGCAGATACACGCCGACAGACAAGGGCACATGTCGCCCGAGAGGATTCTTGAGAAAGCAGTGTATTGAGACGACACCCTCCCGCTGAGCGGCCTACCCCGTTCCCTACAGCTCCGGGAGTTTGAGTTGTGCCACACAGGCAGCGTGTTCTCGTTAGCATCGGTCTTGATCTCACGCGCGACTGGAAAATGTATTTCACTGTGTGTTATTTCTGTACAGGTTTCCAAAAATATTCATACCGGCCCTTACAGCCCACCACCCATCCCTCATTATGTGGACAAACAGGCAGACCCGCCCCTAAACCCACGTCATTGGTTCACATCGTACCGATCTCCACCCACGGTTGGGCACACACTTGCACCGCGGTTCATCTTAAAATTCTGACGACGCATCTATAATATGATTGAAAATTAAAAATAATGTGTAAAACAAAAACAGAGTTTGGTTAATGTGTGCTTCTGTCGATGGATACGCATTCAGGCTTCCCGATACGTTACAACAGCGATGATCAAAAACACACTCACTGTCTTTGTAAACTAGGGCTGGGCGATATGGCCAAAAATGGATTTCGATAAAATCTTTTCATATCAGTCGATATCGATAATTATCACAATATTATTTCTTTCTTTCAAATTTAAAGGCAGGTTTGGAGGTTGTACAAACCAGACTGTTAATTGTGGTTTTAAACTACTCAGAATGACAAACACTTCACGTTTTTGAATTACTTATACTTTTCCAGTAATTTTTCCTTAACAAAATACATTTCTTAATAGAAAAAAATGAATGTTTCAGTTTCATTCACTTCACAATAGGGGTGGGAAACTTAAGGCACTTAATGATCAGATTCGTATCCGATTCTGGGAGTAACGATCCGATTCCCAAAACTATTCTTTTTTTGGTAAACTAATTATCCTGCTGTGCAAACACATGAACTTTACATTTTAACCAAAATTGGAGTTACTATGATTTTTGTTTATAGTTAGAATATCTGTTTGACAGTATTGCCATATTAAAAATGATTATGAAGATTTCTTTCCATATTTTTATTTTATTAACAAAGTTATATTCAGGATTAACAAGCTCTGAATGAAACATGGTAAGCCATACAATTGCCAAGAACAATCATTACGAATAAACAGTTCTCAATTTACAACTCAGTGTGACTATTTTTCAGTTTCTTTAGAACATTTTAACAAAAAAAAGTCTTTAAACCAAAAAAAGTCAAGTCAAATGTTATTTATATAGTACATTTAGAAGCAACAGAGTTACGCCAAGTCGTAGTTTGTCCATTTCATCTTATAAATATATTATGAAATATATTTCAGGGCTCAATGCTCAGGATTTTTTTCAGGGATTCAATTTTTTACTTGCCCTGCCAAAATGTTCACTGGCCCACCACAAAAAAAACTGATAAATAAAATAAAATAGGCCTAGTATTGTTTTTGAGCCATGTAACCTTAATAAATAAGGCCAGTCCCCCCCAAAACAATGGTAGGGGAAACACTGCATTGTCATTGATTTATTATTATTATTAATAAGAGGGTTTCTGCAGGTTTCACCATTATGATATTAAATTCAAGACCTATATCACGCAATAAAAAAACGTACAAAGGAAATGCAGAATCACAAAATTATTATATAACATTATCGCTTAGGGTGGGAAATATGACCAAAATCTTACAAGTAAGCAATTGCTTAATATAAGTAAAAAGTTCTCAAGTAAACGGTCATTAATAAAATAAGAACTTATTAACCAATTACAATAAGACAAATAAATAAAACCTAAAAGATACGGATAAAAAACAGTGCTTTAAGTTGAAGTACTGTTTTTTCCTGTTGTTGTTGTTGTCTGTTCAACATTAACACACAGACAGGAGCGGGTATAAGCTGAACAGTAATGTGCAGATCCAATACTGACACACGTCCCAAACTTTTTTAAACGCAAGAGTCAAGACATAACCGCCAATAAGAACATAGGGATATGAATGTGTGTATGATCGCATGTGCCGACAGGCGGCAAACGCGTGCACAGAATCCACAGCCAGTCTGACATCGGTCTGTGTGTCTACCGAATTGAGTTTGTGGTTTACATCGCTTTTATTAACTCTTTGTAGTGCTATCGGACGTATCATACTTTTATTTGGTCATTATGCGAGCCCGGAACAAACACACACACACACACACACACACACACACACACACACACACACACAAAAGCGCTGCGGGAGCATTTAAATGAGCATTAGAGGTAGTGTTACATGGACGTATGATAATTTAAAGACCTGTTTACTATTTAAGAACTAGAACTCAATACTTCAGAGAAGACTTTTTAAGGCTTAAAATTTAGATTTTGAAATGTAAGACTTTAAGACCCTGCGGGAACCCTGAATAATATATATTTAAATTTCAAACTAAATTCTATTGACTCAAATTTATGATAATCTGAATGTCATGTTTGTCCTTAAAACAGATTGAGTGATTTAAAATGCGGCGAGTGAAGTCTCCGGCGCACCGTTAACAATGCCTGAGCCGTGCGCATGTGAAACGCTGCTCAGACACGCGGCTTGGCGCTCCGTTTAGAAACACAGCAGCGGCCAAGAGAAGCACCGGGGGGAGATTACGCTTCCTGGAAGAGACGGCTGAGCTGTTCATGTAAACGTCCCTGCGAGGGGGTCCCGAGTCACACTGTGATGTCCTGACCTGGCCGTCTCAGTCCATCTGCTCCTGAACCACACACACCCACGCTGATGGTTATTCATAATCGCTCCATTCTCAGGGCAGAATGACTGATGTGCGTCCTGAGAGATGCATGTAGGCGTCTGTAAAAATGGCTTGTTTTAAAGTCTCTGCAGGTTAAAACTATATGATGTTTGCCTAAAACAGACATTCCTGCACGTTCTTCATATTGACCGACACTGGAGAACTGCAAGATCAGCAGAACGTGAAAGCAGGAACTAGCTCACCTGTCATCTGCTAAAGATGCATGATCTGATGGCAAACATGAATCCATGCAGGAATGTGGAAATGGACAGAAGACGACTTCATGCATTCATTCTGTCTGAAACAAAGCAACTGATAATATACACATACACTAAATAGCCAAAAGTATTGGGACACGCCTCCAAATAAGCACTAGGCCTGCAGACGCTTCTACACACATCAGTGAGAGAATGGGCCGCTCTCAGGAGCTCAGAGAACTCAAGCTCTAGACCTGCAGACGCTTCTACACACATCAGTGAGAGAATGGGCCGCTCTCAGGAGCTCAGAGAACTCAAGCTCTAGTCCTGCAGACGCTTCTACACACATCAGTGAGAGAATGGGCCGCTCTCAGGAGCTCAGAGAACTCAAGCTCTAGACCTGCAGACGCTTCTACACACATCAGTGAGAGAATGGGCCGCTCTCAGGAGCTCAGAGAACTCAAGCTCTAGACCTGCAGACGCTTCTACACACATCAGTGAGAGAATGGGCCGCTCTCAGGAGCTCAGAGAACTCAAGCTCTAGACCTGCAGACGCTTCTACACACATCAGTGAGAGAATGGGCCGCTCTCAGGAGCTCAGAGAACTCAAGCTCTAGACCTGCAGACGCTTCTACACACATCAGTGAGAGAATGGGCCGCTCTCAGGAGCTCAGAGAACTCAAGCTCTAGTCCTGCAGACGCTTCTACACACATCAGTGAGAGAATGGGCCGCTCTCAGGAGCTCAGAGAACTCAAGCTCTAGACCTGCAGACGCTTCTACACACATCAGTGAGAGAATGGGCCGCTCTCAGGAGCTCAGAGAACTCAAGCTCTAGACCTGCAGACGCTTCTACACACATCAGAGAGAGAATGAGCCGCTCTCAGGAGCTCAGAGAACTCAAGTGTGGGGCCGTGATCGCTGGACACCTGTGCAATAAGTCCATTCGGGACATTTCCTCACCACTAAATATTCCACGCTCAACTGTTAGTGGGATTAGAACAAAGTGGAAGCCATTGGGAACAACAGCAACTCAGCCATGAAGAGCGGGGTCAGCGCATGCTGAGGGTCACAGAAGTCGCCAACTTTCTGCAGAGTCAAGAGCTCCAGACCTCCAAACTTCTGTGGCCTTCAGATGAGCTCAAGAACAGTGTGTAGAGCTTCATGGAATGGGTTTCCATGGCCGAGCAGCTCATCCAAGCCTTACATCACCAAGTGCAATGCAAAGCGTGGGATGCAGTGGGGTAAAGTGCGCCGCCACTGGACTCTAGAGCAGTGGAGACGTGTTCTCTGAGTGACCAATCACGCTTCTCTGTCTGACAATCCCATGGACGAGTCTGGGTTTGGCGGTTGCCAGGAGAACGGGACTTGCCTGACTGCATTGTGCCAAGTGTAAAGTTTGGTGGAGGGGGGATTATGGGGTGTGGTTGTTTTTCAGGGGTTAGTTCCAGTGAAAGGAACTCTTAATGCTTCACCAAGACATTTCGGACAATTTCATGCTCCCAACTTTGTGGGAACAGTTTGGGGACGGCCCCTTCCTGTCCCAGCATGACTGCGCTCCAGTGCTTAAAGCATCGCTCCATAAAGACACGGATGAGAGAGTTTGGTGTGGAGGAACTGGACTGGCCTGCACAGAGTCCTGACCTCAACCCGATAGAACACCTTTGGGATGAATTAGAGCGGAGACTGAGAGCCAGGCCTTCTCGTCCAACATCACAGATGCGCTTCTAGAAGAATCCCCATAAACACACTCCTAAACCTTGAGGAAAGCCTTCCCAGAAGAGCTGAAGCTGTTAGAGCGACTCCATATTAAACCCTATGGATTAAGAATGGGATGGCGTTAATGTGCATGGAAAGGCATGCGTCACAAAACTTTTGGCTATATAGTGTATATTTTAATTGGGTTGCTGATATCAGACCTGTGAAGTAAACCAAAATGGCTGGACTGACCAGGCTCATGTGAGAGTCATGGGTTCAGAAAGGGTTTCAGCCACATTCGGTCCAGAACTCCTGAGATCTACAACACACAGCTGCGATTGCCTTCCTCCTTTCTTCAAAAAATGTGGTGATTAATGGGGTAAAAAAAAAAAAAAAAGTCCCTGTTCTGGACTGTCCCAATACAATCTGAGTGTAAAGTTAAGCATCTCCATAGGGTTTCTTCAAGACACAGAGACCAGTTCTCTGCCTCAAGAACTGAGTGTCACATTTGGTCATGAGATATCCAACTTAAACCATGAGTGGATCCCTTTTGTTTTCTTTCCAATGAAATCATTCTGATAGATGAATCCAAACATACTGTTAACATGAAAGCTAAATAAAGTGATCGGGTCGGTGTGCGTGTTTATATGCCACACGCTTTAAAGGTGCAGTGTGTAGTATTTATGAGGATCTATTGACAGAAATGCAATATAATGTTCATAACTATGTTTTGAGTGGAGTATAAAGACCTTACATATATGTGAGATGGTGGTCCAGTGGGTTAAACCATGGAACTGATGTGCAGTTTAGGCACTTTACTCCATGTTGCTCCAGGGGGATTGTCCCTGTAATAAGGGCACTGATAAAAGCGTCTGCCAAATGCATAAATGTAAATGTAATGTAAATGAGCCGTTTTGTACGACTGTGCCGGTAAACGTGACAACCGCACCACCACGGTGGTAGAGCCAACAACTGTGCTACTAATCCGATTGCGATTAGAATAATATAGCAGCAATTATCGGGGGCCAAGCACAAAGAACATGACAAGTCATGACTGCATGGCTAGCAGCATCAGACCAATTAAAAGCATATTTATCTAAAGAGACCTGGGGCTGGATTCATGAAAATCTTCTTAAAGCAGCACTAGGTAGGTTTTGCTCTCGGGCTCCCCCTACAGTTGGGAAACAGTATTGTCCTCTACTACTGTCGTAAACTCTGTCATCCTGCATCAGGGGATGCATCGCACGTGCATTTGTTGACATGACAACTATGATAGCCCTGAACACTGCAGGAGTTCACATGCAGGCGTTCTGCTTGAAATGTCTTCATCTCAGGTACAGTGGCATATGTTTCAGCATGTCATATGAATATCATTTCATGGGTTTTATAATTTTTTTCAAACGCCAAATGATTGCGATGCTCACGTTTACAAGCCAGCGTCATTATAGTAGTCTAGTCTATTGGTTAGCGTTTTACAGAATCTATATGATACTTCAATTCAATGTTTGAGTGGTAGGTAATAACCATATATCGTCATTATAATATATTGACCTCCTTCAGCTCACGCCAACGAGCAAACGCTGGCCCAATGTTGATCCTTGTCCTGCCTTTAATGCGATCACTTTCTCGTTTCCTCTTTTTGCATTCCTCCGACAAAACCTTTGCTTTCTTCTTTTTCTGTGCGGCCTCGGCCATGACTATAACATCCGGCAAACGAAGGATAGTTGGGCTCGCACGTCCGAATTGAAGGAAGTGGGGGTGATGGTGGAAGTGATGTATATGCCGTAAAGCAGTCGAATTTTGTAGTTGTTTTTTTTCTCGGGTTACTACCCGAAACCCGAAGTTTAAAAGTACGATTAAAAACAATACAGACCCCGTCAGGCTATGGCAGACGTGCCATTCAACCTATTGATGTATCATCACAAGAGTCTTGAAAATATATTATGAAGGTTGAAAAGTTACCTAGTGCTGCTTTAGAAAAGAAGTTAAGAAAATTAGTTATGCGCGCTGCTTATGCGCCCCGGGCGCCTCGCGTTTTAGAAGGAGCGCTCTGAGGGCATGAAGTCAACTCTGAGCGGAAAAGCGCCCAACGTCATCGGGTTTTTTTTATATTGTCCAATCGAATGAATGGAGAGGCGGGCTTTCCGTTACCTTGATTAGACTGACAGCACAGCTGATTCGGGGGTTTCCTAGCAACTTAAAAAAACCCAGCAGCGCACTGCTCTTTTCTCAATGAAAAAACGTCAACCAATAAAAGGCAGTGCAGTGTAGTAATGGGCGATATAAACAATACATAATTGGCCTACGATAGGGATTTTAAGACTATTGCACTATCGCGATAATGCACGTTGATGACAGAATCTACCCGCGAAATTTAGAGCCACGAGCTGCAACTGCAGCAATGCATCATCGTATTGGTCATCTTGAGTAAACATAGCTGAAAGCCAAACGGAGGAGCTGGTAAAAAAGACCGGTGCTGGACTTGGTTCGGATTTAAGCCGTCCGACGCACAGATGAGCGGGCGCGTGCGCACACACACACACACTCGCTCACTGTCTTTGTAGTCTCTGCAGTGTTTTCCAACCGGAACCATTTTTTTTTCTTTCAAAATTTTCAAATAATTCTCTCTTTGTAAACTTTGTTCAATGCATGCGAGTGCATCGAATATGACCAGTCATGTTCGCCGTCATCACCCGGGTGTAGTGCCAGAAGACGTGAATGAGAAGTCGCGCACGCTGTGAGAAAATGTGTCGCACACGTCTCACAGCGAACAAATATGGAGTTCTCTTTCAAGTCTTGCTCTTGAACGGACAAACTCACACAAAATGTGTGTCAACATGTCCATCTTGAGTATTCTAGCAGACATAGTCTGAATATGCCTTAAGTGAACTTCACACAGTCGAGAAAGACAACGCATATCCGAGCATTAGGTCTTAAAGGGGCAGGAGCCTTTACTGCTGTCTGTTTAATGTCAAACAACAAAACACAAGGACATCACTCACTGCTCTTGATTGAAATGCTTTTGTGAGCTTAATAGGATTAATCTTTAATTTATACAGTCAAACATGCAATGTTATTTTACATTTGATCATTTTCTGTACCTGAAAACTAATGTTAGACATACCTGAAAAAGCACAGTTTATTTTATTAGTATCTTTGCTCAAAAGTATTTATTTGTGCTGCTGCTTGTATTTAAATGATTTGTTCTTATTATTTTCTTTATTTTTATTTGACAGTAGTCCTTTTTTCCCTGAACATAACCGTGAACCTAAAACCGTGATACAAACCGAACGGTGAGCAATCTGTTATACCCCTATAGCGTAACGTATGCGAGGGGGTGCCACAAAATGGAGAACATTTTCAAAGGGTGCCATGACTGAAAAAAGGTTGGGAAACACTGCTATAGAGGACATGAACGCATAAACCATCACTTCATGAGAATTTACCAATTTTTATTTGAGAAAACTGTCATATTATAAAATGAACAGACACTCAAAAGGTGTTCATGGCAACCCGTCAAAATAAAAGTTTGGTTTAACGTGAGAAATTTTTCAGAATATATTAGGCTACTGTTGTAGCCTACAGTAGATTTATCTTTGTCTCTATGTAATAATAATTAGTCTCAACTAATAAAAATAATAAATTATGCCTAGATGGTTGCTTATTTTTCACTTGATCTTTTATATAAACAATGTTTACTTTTAAACAGCATACAGCCTTTAAATGTTTATGTATTATTTACTTATCATGATTATCATCATAAATAATAAACTTATTTAATTGCATTTAAATACTTAAAAAAAAAATTGTGGTACTGAAATTGGTACAGATATGGCACGCATCTCCCTGTATCATTGCGTGAAACTTTTGCATAATTTTTGTAAAGTTTTAGCCTAGCCATTATATGGATAAGCGCGTACAGGACGTTTTTAAAACTTTCTGCTTTTTTTTGTTGTTAAAGTCTCTGCAGCTAGTGTACTCGAATTTTATTTATCTGCAACAATATGTTATAATTACAGTTTTGCACAATAAATGTTCTCAAAACTACATACAACGTCTCTTTCTTTAAATAAAAAAAACAAAATATTTGTATCTTTTTTCTTAAGTTAGAAAATAAGAAGAAATTGGCAGTTAAGAAGAATTTTATTCTTAAGAATGTTTCGTGAATCCGGCCCCAGTTTTGTGATTTTTGGCCAAACCGTCCAGAAGTTATTTGCAAAAAGAGCCATTATTCATATCTCAATGATAATCTGAATGAATAATCTTCAAATCTCCTGATCACTAGATGGCAGTGCGTCGAAACTGGAAACGTTATCTCCAACATGTTTGATGACGGAAAACACTCCTCATCGCACGGGTGACACGAAAAACAAGTTATCCCGCGAGTAAACTAGCGCGAGTAACGCGTTCGCTTTGCATACATCATAAGTGTTCAAACAGAAGTTGGTGATGATTGAGCCACAAGACTCAGAAGCCAGCATTCACAAAATCCCAACGGACTGATTCAGAAACACTGAAGTACCTTCCGCTCCTTTGAAACCCTAATAGGCTTTTACTGCCCTTGACTGCGTGGCTTTGGCATGCCTCCATTTCCATGGTGTTGCGTTAATCTGGTCTCGCTGCTCAAGACCGGCTTCTTAAAAGCACGAATGCCACGGGGGAATGTGATAAAGAAACCCTAAGCTCCTCACATAATACCTGCCACTCCAGGGGTCTCCGGACGTCCAGTCACAGCTTGGGAGAGTCTATCATTCCCCGGAGAAAGGCTTTGAATGCTTTGGCTCCTGAGAACTTCAACGGATGTCGCACGAGAGCGCAACTAATCGTGACAACAGTTCACAACGTGAGCGGATCATTTACAAATGAAAGTTTACCAAAGACCAATTTTTTAGGTTGCACTCGCCATGATGTGGTGCAGATGTTGTGTCAAATAGGACTTCTATTATTGTCTGGAAATCAGAAAGTGCTCTGCGGTTAACCGAAGCTGAGGGCCTTTGCGTTCTGAAGCTGTGATTTGGTGTCTTTTAAAAGTGAGCAGCAGCCTCGCTCTGCACAGAGCCTGGACGCACACAAGCGGCCCGAGCGCAATGGCTTTCATGTGTGCAGGACGAGGGTTGATGGCAGGGTCACGTTTATGTGAAAGAGCCGCCATATCAAGAGCAGATGTTCTGTCTGTTTGAAAAAAGGGTTTGTATGGTCAGCAGTCGCCAACTTGCAAGTTATTGAGAAATTCTGAGACTGTGAACTTTGGTCTTCAAATAAGAGGGTTTTAAAGTCGGCATGAAATGTTGAGATCATCTATTTCTCCTTATTGTGACGTAAATACGAGTGAAACGGCTTCTGAAATTAGAAAAAAATGTAGGGCGAGGCTTGATTTCGTCCTTCGAATACAAATACGAATACAAATTCTTACGACAAAATGAAAAATGACAAGGATGGCAATTCATAGTTTTCGGTCACATGACTGTCGTGGAGTCTTGGAGGGCAAAACCGCCATAGAACTCTATAGAACTGCAGTAAAAGCCTGTCAAATTTCCATCTTAAAACAAAAATATGTGAACAAGGTGAATTCAACAAGATGCCATTATTCGCTCTGTAGGAAAACACACAGAAAGTTAAACTATGCATTTACAGAAAAGTCACCAAGAAAAGACGAACTTCAAGTCTTCTAAGGATATAATCACCATTTTCCAGTTCTAAGAGGGCAGAAGACACAAAGACACGCCCCAAAGACCATCTGGACTATCCAGCATTTAGCACATAAGATTTGAACATTTGCAAAGAAAGAGGGACCAATAAATAGCTATTTGAAGTCGGCATGAAACAGAAGTTTCTAGTCTTTTCTTCCCTACTGTGATGCATATCTGAGAGAAACGCTTCTCAAACAAGAACAAATGTAGAGCGAGACTTGATTTTGATTGGATGGTTGTGGTTTGCTATTGGTGGATCTGATGTGAGTGACAGCTTGCCCCGCCCTCGCCATCAGAGAAGAGATGAAGTTACTCTGATTCAAGATGACAAGGCAAGTTAATTTAAAATAAAATTATTTTAAATAATAGTGATGTTCACAGATTAATAGTTTATAATAAATATTGCAGTATTCAAAAAAAGAAATAGAATTGTTCAATTGTATTTCATGGTGACTTTAAGGGTAATATGACTTTGAACTTGGACATTTTGTATAATCTGTAGAGGAAGAGCACAACACGGGCAAACTGAGTTAAATACCTTAATCCGACTACATAATCCTGCTCTACTAGAAGGTGACATCACTGATTCAGAATGAAAGTACATCAACAACACTTCCTCTACTGAACTCAATTCTGTTCACTTTCTGGTTACTGAAAGAGTTTTGAGTTGGCTCTTGTAAAGAGTAAACCCAACTGACCCTTCGCTAAGCCCCGCCCTTCTTAGTTACTGTTGCTACGCCTGACAAGCTTTCGCGCCAGGCCCGTCTATTACAGTATAATTCGTAATTTTGGAGTAAGACAAAAGGGACTGCAGTATGCATTCGAAGGATATATCTATGTGTATATATATATATATTGTGAAGCCACAACACGCACAACCTATGGGCCGATGGGCTATAACAGCAGAAGACCCCACCGGGTACCACTCATCTCCACTACAAATAGGAAAAAGAGGCTACAATTTGCACCAGCTCACCAAAATTGGACAGTTGAAGACTGGAAAAATGTTGCCTGGTCTGATGAGTCTGGATTTCTGTTGAGACATTCAGATGGTAGAGTCAGAATTTGGCGTAAACAGAATGAGAACATGGATCCATCATGCCTTGTTACCACTGTGCAGGCTGGTGGTGGTGGTGTAATGGTGTGGGGGATGTTTTCTTGGCACACTTTAGGCCCCTTAGTGCCAATTGGGCATGGTTTAAATGCCACGGCCTACCTGAGCATTGTTTCTGACCATGTCCATCCCTTTATGACCACCATGTGCCCATCCTCTGATGGCTACTTCCAGCAGGATAATGCCCCATGTCACAAAGCTCCAATCATTTCAAATTGGTTTCTTGAACATGACAATGAGTTCACTGGACTAAAATGGCCCCCACAGTCCCCAGATCTCAACCCAATAGAGCATCTTTGGGATGTGGTGGAACGGGAGCTTCGTGCCCTGGATGTGCATCCCACAAATCTCCATCAACTGCAAGATGCTCTCCTATCAATATGGGCCAACATTTCTAAAGAATGCTTTCAGCTCCTTGTTGAATCAATGCCACGTAGAATTAAGGCAGTTCTGAAGGCCGAAGGGGGTCAAACACAGTATTAGTATTCTGTTCCTAATAATCCTTTAGGTGAGTGTAAATATGATTTCAATGATTTCACATAAGTTAGGTCACAAACGCTAACACACAGTGGGATTTTTCGATGCAGTAGCATGGATTGATAGATATAGCTATAATTTTGCGCTACAGTAGGAAAATCTGACAAGGTAGGACAAATTGCCAGAACACAATTTAGATTTGGGGAAGGGAAAAAATTCCACCCCCATCCAAACTTTTAGGATACCGGGTATCAGATTTGCACAATGCTTCGGCATGTTTCCCTCGCTCAAAATCTTGACAGACCTTCCGCGCCTAGTTACGGTTGCTAAGCCACGATTGGCCTGTGGCAGTTTTCGGGCGTGGCTTAGCGAAGGGTCAATTGTGAAGTTGAAAACCCTAAAATAATTGTTCACACTCAAAAAAAAAAAAAAAAAGTCTTCAGGAGTAAAAAGTCACTTCTCAGCTTTTTTATAGTAATTTTCTATGCAGATTCACTCCCCAACAAAATCAACATAATCTTTCTAGAATGATTATTCATTTTTAAATAAAGCTATTTAAAGTTATCTGATGAAAATCCCTGCATTATTTACAGGCGACCTATTAAACCCCTTCTTCAATAGCTCTATAGAGCAGGTTTTCCTGCTGTAATGTTGATTATTTCCTCATATTCTCCATTGTTGCGGCTCCTCTTTTCCCAGTCTGTCCGCTCTGTTTAGTTCCTGTCTCTATGAAGCCCCTCCTGCTGAAAAGCACTGTGCTCTGATTGGTCGGCTGGAGCACGGTGTTGTGATTGGTGTTTGGGAAATGTCCCGCCCCTCACCATAACCGGCAGTTTCAACACACGACTAACTAACTCAACCAGGCCCGCCACTTTATTATGCGCATGAATTATTATAATGAGGAATATTGTGGCGTGTTTTTTCCCGGAAGAAAACAAAATGGAGGCATTTCAGGAGTTCAGAAACACTGATATAGAGAAGAACTCCTGCTAGAGGGACTTTGTGCTTTATCTATAACTCTTGAAAATGCATGACTTTAATTTCTTTAAATCACTTCTCATTAGGGGTGGCACGGTACATGGAAAAAAAAAACGGACCGTTCGGTTCGCTTGTCTCGGTTCAGAGTGTGTGCGTCGCACGGTTCGCGCATGCGCAATGTATCCTCGTGCCCGTATGTTACCTCAGACAGCGGGTGTCCTTTTCGCGCGAAATAAGAGGTGTGTGGACATACAGTAAAGTAAAAGTGGAGTGCTGCAGGTCACGTCACATGTAGAAATGAAAGTGGGAGAGATAAGGAAGGCTGCCCGGAGTTGGAGGATGTGCTAGCATCGTATAGCAGGGCAGATGCAGTGCGAGAGCGGGAGCCGTGCCGCGCGTGCCCGTTGAGCAGACACACACTGGCAGGTTTGTCTCGCGAGTCACGCAGCTCGTGTATTGCAAATACAGGCAAATTTAGTCCATTCTGTCATATTTTCCAGGGTTCTCCTCCGACCCCTGTCTGTCTCGTGCTTTGATTTATGATGGGCAACATCTGCTGCAGATGCCACCTGTTCCCCTCTGTCTCATACACACATGCATATGTTGTATATAAGTAGTTCACATGATAAATGTAACATTTAAAAGTTAAGATGCTTCTAGTTCTAATAATTTAAACATGCCTTTGAAGTTTGGGCAAAAACTTCTGGCAGTGTTATGTTTTCGTGTATTTATGTTATTTTTTCACAGCGCTGGATGTCATATGGTGATTGTGACACTTCATGGTGAAACTGACATGTCAAAATTGATATGATTAACATGAAAAATGTTACGCCAATGTGTCGGACTCGGTAGACAGCCATTTAGGAAACAACTTGATATAACAATTTTTAATACTGTATCCTAATTGTGGATGATTAAGCTATATATCATATGCTGAAGTAAATGTGTTAACGATTAAAAAAAACAACAAGAACCGTACAGAACCGAAAACCGTGACCCTAAAACCGTGATACGAACCGAACCGTGGGTTTTGTGAACCGTGCCACCCCTACTTCTCATCATATTTTTTTTTTAAGCCAGGTAAGTTTGGGATGGACGGCGCTGTGGAAGACATTATAGCTCCATTACTGACGTCTCAGCTTCATGCAGAGGCAGCGGAAAAGGCTTAAAACCATTTTCCCCGTGTACTTTCTGCCACGCTACACTTCACTTAATGAACGTGTTATACGAGGGCAGCGGCACTTTATTTTCTGCCAAGTGAGCAAGTGTGCACTTTAGCTAAACACCAGTTTCTGCTCAGAGTTTCAGTGTTACTCAGGGGAAAGTGCTGGTTTTCTCTCAGAGAGGGCGCAGGTAATTAGCATCAGCCACTCTGACAGGGAACACAAACAACACACACACGTTCACAGAAGGGTGGAATCGGCTCCTGGGTTGAAAGCGGAGGCCTGTTTGTTCTGTGTCTGTGACATGGAGGAATAATGAACTCTGACATGTGACCCCGGCACAGAGGCAGGTATTTTCTGAATGTTTTAGGAAAGAGCATTACCCTATCTAAAAGCCTTTACGTTGTTTATTTATTTTACAATTTCTTTAGACCTGACTATGTCCTTTCAGCACCTCGCTTTTGTTAAACAGTGGTAATTATGCAGAAAACAGATCTGGTTTGCTTGCCATGCCTTGACAAACACATGACGTGTTCTGACAAACCCTATTACCCTCAGTTTGGGCTGTGGTTCAAGAAACATGGAACAAAGACCCGTTCACACCAACTATAACATTAATCGCACAGTTCATTCTAAACATTCAAAAGTAAGGATTCGAGATGCACCGATTGATCGGAATTGGCCGATTTTCTGCATGATTGGCCCTGATCGTGATTGGCCGATCAGTCTCACAAGAGCGCTCACAGCCGCATGTAAACATGTTGTTGGCATGGAAGTTTTTTACTGTGAGCAAAGAAGACACTAATTATGCCATTTGTAAAACTTGTAAAGTTAAAATAAACCGTGGGGGAAGCGCACAACACGACAAACCTAGACACTTTAAACCCCATCACCCTGTGGAACTGCCCAGTTTGAAGAGGGTAGTAAAGGTCAAAGGGCTGAAGCTGGCCAGAGCTCAGAGCCAGCCACTGGTCAGCAGCCTCTCCTATCTTTCCTGGGTATATGCAGCGAAAAGACCAAAGAAATGATGCACTTCATGACCAGCCGAACGCATAAACCGTCACTTCATGAGAATTTACTGCTGCATTTGAGAAAACTGTCATATCATGAACACAGACACTCAAAGATCTTCATGGCCGTCAAAATAACATTTAAAAATATTGAAATTGGCAATATATCAGGCTACTATTGTACAGTAGATTTAGCTGCTTCTCTTTGTAATAATAATACGTCTCTAATAATTATTATTATCCCTAGATGGTTGCTTACTTTTTACTTGATCTTTTACAGCATACAGCCTTTAAATGTTTATGTAGTATTTACTTTATCAGTTACTTTATGATTATAATCATAAATAATAAACTTAATACATTTTTTTTAAATAGTTAAATAAAAAAAAATGTTGTTTTTTTTCAATTATTTGAAGTGTAATTTAATTGTTTAGTAGCTGCGATAATTAAAAAAAAATGTACTCTTGATACTCAAGTACTTTTACTTAAGTAGACATCTGACTGTAGTACTTTTACCTGAGTAAAATTTAGCAAGGGGTATCTGTACTTTTACTCAAGTAATGAAGCTGTGTACTCTGAGTTTTTTATCCAGCTGATAAATGCTAAAAACATTGACAGCCAATCAGAATCCATCCTGGTTGCCAAGTGGATTCTATGTAAACCTATGGGAGTTTTTTTTGTTATGTTTTATGACTTCTTAAAGGATTAGTTCACTTTTAAATAAACTTTTGCTGATAATTTCCTCACCCCCATGTCATCCAAGATGTCCATGTCTTTCTTTCTTCAGTTGAAAAGAAATGAAGGTTTTTGATGAAAACATTCCAGGATATTTCTCCATATAATGGACTTCAATGGGCTCCAAACGGTTCAAGGTCCAAATGACAGTTTCAGTGCAGCTTCAAAGGGCTTTAAACGACACCAGACGATGAATAAGGGTCTTATCAGCCAAACCATCAGTTTCTGTGAGAAACCCAGCAGTATTTATGCTATTATTTTACCTCTTATCAGTCGAACGTGATCATCTCTGAGCTCCGCCATAACTTCCGCTAAGTGAGGTCAAATATGAGCGTGGTCATAGATATATCGATCGTAGATGCCTCATTCTACTGATCCGTGCAGGCGCTAATGAGGTATACATCTATGACCACGCTTGTATTTGACCTCACTTAGTGGAAGTTATGGCGGAGCTCAGAGATGATCATGTTCGACTGATAAGAGGTAAAATAATAGCATAAATACTGCTGGGTTTCTCACAGAAACTGATGGTTTGGCTGATAAGACCCTTATTCATCGCCTGCTGTCGTTTAAAGCCCTTTGAAGCTGCACTGAAACTGTCATTTGGACCTTGAACCGTTTGGAGCCCATTGAAGTCCATTATATGGAGAAATATCCTGGAATGTTTTCATCAAAAACCTTCATTTCTTTTTGACTGTAGAAAGAAAGACATGGACATCTTGGATGACATGGGGGTGAGTAAATTATCAGCAAAAGTTGATTTAAAAGTGAACTAATCCTTTAAAGCAATAGCACAATTTGGCATATCATTCATGTCAACGTTGAATACTTCAGGGCTTTGTTCTAAGAAGCTGGCCGTTTAGTTGGTATATAGACTGTCGTGGGACAGGAAATTTACACTGGCACTCAGATCATCATTGCCTCTTTCTGACACTCGAGCACTAAAAGGGCTTCAATAACAAACTTGGCTTTCACATGACATCTCCGGCCCCCCCACCCGCTACCGTCACCCGCTCCGTTTCCATGGAGCGCAGCAGATGTTGCCACTGGGCTTTGAGACCCGTACAACATGAATGGCACGGCAATGATGTCATGCTATCCCACTCGGCTGTTAGAGCCGGGATTCTCTGGGAACGAGAGCAGAAGAGACTGGGAAACACAAAGGGAAAAAAATATATAAATCACACTGCACCGATCCGTCAATCAAGCAGCAGAACTCACCCAGAAATGAAAGAAACCCCAGGGATTTATGGGAGATGGGTGAGAGATTCTCAGCTGATGACATGCGGCTTAAGACAACAGTGAGACTGTGGTGTCATGCATTTTTACACCGCAAACACGTCCCTCCCAAATGTACGACCTTAATTAAAAGATAACAAAGATTCATAGCTCAAAACTGAAGGAACAAAATCATTTCACGCCTTAAATCAATGCATTTCAGCTAATTCAGGGGTTTCAAATTAAATTATCTGGCACACTGCCATTGACAAATCTGTGATGGTATTAAGAAACTTGGCACGTTAGATAAAATGTCCCCCAAATGTTTGAAAAATTACACGTCTCATTTTACCCAGTCCGGTATCTCAGGCCGAAGCTGTTTCCATACAGATGCTGGTGGAGCTAAAGCGCTTGGCCGACGTCCACGCACAATGGTAGAGGACTGGTTCTGATCCGTCACGACTGGGTGTTCCCAGAGGAATGCAGTGTGGCGGCCCTGCAATTATCCACATTTGAGCATCTAGAAACCACAGCACTGCTCCGGTTTCACTCATGCACTGAGACACATCTTATGCAGGGCTCCAGACTGAGGCCAAATGCTGCCATTGTGCAAACTTTTTTCCTGCAGGTTCAATGATTTTGTCGCACTGGTGCCTCCATCACTGGTGCCTCCATCACTGGTGCCTCCATCACTGGTGCCTCCATCACTGGTGCCTCCATCACTGGTGCCCAACTGATAAGAGCTGCCATTTCTGTTACATATGAGAAAGATCAAACCGCAAACGTAACGAAAGCGGAACCGCGCTACTCGTTTGAGTTCATACACGAGCCGATCTCAATCATGTGACACAGTCACTACACAGCACTGGAGATCCAGTGAGAAAGAGTTTGAGTTTACCACAGAATTATTAACATCGCTACTGTGAGATCTAGTGCACAGGATTCTCTGTTATAAACCACAGATATCAGATCAGACAGAGCTGACGTGGAGACCAGGAGAAACACAGACAACATGAGCGAAGGTCAGGGGTTTCAGTCACTAATCACCAACATCCACCAGATCGGGGAAAAAAACGCAACTGGTGTGCAATGTCGTCAGATGCTGTAGCGCAAGCGCTTTGAACTGCGAGAGGCGCTACACTTTTTCCGTAAGTTGAATACGGAAGGCGATCTGGTGGAAGCTAGATCATCTACTTTATAAAGTTTTAAATATGGATATTTTTTATGATGGACGGATGCACTTTTATGATGGACGGATGCACTTTTATGATGGACGGATGCACTTTTATGATGGACGGATGCACTTTTATGATGGACAGATGCACTTTTATGATGGATGGATGCACTTTTATGATGGATGGATGCACTTTTATAATGGAAAGATGCACTTTTATGATGGATAGATGCACTTTTATGATGGATAGATGCACTTTTATGACGGACGGACGCACTTTTATGACGGACGGATGCACTTTTATGATGATGGATGCACTTTTATGATGATGGATGCACTTTTATGATGGATGGATGCACTTTTATAATGGAAAGATGCACTTTTACGATGGATAGATGCACTTTTACGATGGACGGACGCACTTTTATGACGGACGGATGCACTTTTATGATGATGGATGCACTTTTATGATGATGGATGCACTTTTATGATGGATAGATGCACTTTTACGATGGACGGACGCACTTTTATGACGGACGGATGCACTTTTATGATGGACAGATGCACTTTTATGATGGACAGATGCACTTTTATGATGGACGGATGCACTTTTATGATGGACAGATGCACTTTTATGATGGATGGATGCACTTTTATGATGGATGGATGCACTTTTATAATGGAAAGATGCACTTTTATGATGGATAGATGCACTTTTATGATGGATAGATGCACTTTTATGACGGACGGACGCACTTTTATGACGGACGGATGCACTTTTATGATGATGGATGCACTTTTATAATGGAAAGATGCACTTTTACGATGGATAGATGCACTTTTACGATGGACGGACGCACTTTTATGACGGACGGATGCACTTTTATGATGATGGATGCACTTTTATGATGATGGATGCACTTTTATGATGGATAGATGCACTTTTACGATGGACGGACGCACTTTTATGACGGACGGATGCACTTTTATGATGATGGATGCACTTTTATGATGGATAGATGCACTTTTATGATGGATGGATGCACTTTTATAATGGAAAGATGCACTTTTACGATGGATAGATGCACTTTTATGACGGACGGATGCACTTTTATGACAGACGGATGCACTTTTATGATGGACGGATGCACTTTTATGATGGACGGATGCACTTTTATGATGGACAGATGCACTTTTATGGACTTCAGAAACAACACAGTCATTCACTGCCATTATAAAGCTTGGAAGAGCCGGGACTTTAATATAACTGTGTTCGTCTGAAAGAAGAATGTCACACACATCTAGGATGACTTGAGGGAGAGTAAATCATGGGCTAATTTTCATTTTTGGGTGAACTATCCCTTTAAGGTTTGCACAAATTTTAAGTGTTAAAATTAAATACAAATTATTGTATGTATTAAATGTAAAAATAGAGTAAAACAAAAATATTGAGCATCCCTACAAAGTTAGACTATATCCCAATAATTTTGTGCATATAAATGTGCACAAAAATCATTAGGAGTCTCTGCCTTTACAAATCCTGATTCGCCCCCAATTAACACAAGATCAAATCCACAGAATTAAGAATCAAATATGATCGTTTGAGGGTTTTACGAATGATTTACAAGCTTGACATTTTTGGCAATCTTAAAATCTCTCAGCATGCCAATAATCAGTCTAAACCTCTTAGTCCAGTCTGGAATCCACACAACCTCAAGCGTTCTGCTAACTACAGTAAATTAATGGAGCTAATTACACTCATTCAACAACATACTGCTGTTTACATGTGAGCTCATCCAACTTCAGCGGTGCTTGGGTCTGACATGTATTGGGTGATTTATAATACATAAAAACTATATTTTTAATAGATTTATAATACTGGTCTAAACAAAACTACTCTCCTAACATGTGAAGTGAATAACACTGATGATCTCTGTTAGTGGGTGGGATATATTAGGCAGCAAGTGAACATTTTGTCCTCAGAGTTGATGTGTTAAGCAGGAAAAATGGGCAAGCGTAAGGATTTGAGCGAGTTTGACAAGGGCCAGATTGTGACGGCTAGACGACTGGGTCAGAGCATCTCCAGAACTGCAGCTCTTGTGGGGTGTTCCCGGTCTGCAGTGGTCAGTCTCTATCAAAAGTGCTCCAAGGAAGGACCAGTGGAGAACCGGCCACAGGGTCATGGGCGGCCGAGGCTCATTGATGCACGTGGGGAGCGAAGGCTGGCCCGTGTGGTCCGATCAAACAGACGAGCTACTGGAGCTCAAACTGCTCCAGAAGTTAATGCTGGTTCTGATAGAAAGGGCTCAGAATACACAGAGCATCTCAGTTTGTGGCGTATGGGGCGGCACAGCCGCTGACCAGTCAGGGTGCCCATGCTGACCCCTGTCCACCGCCCAAAGCACCAACAGTGGCACGAGCATCAGAACTGGACCACGGAGCAATGGAAGAAGGTGGCCTG
>CM042260.1:1905000-1930000 GCA_023566225.1 Romanogobio albipinnatus | reverse complement strand
AGAAACACATGAACATCTGGGATGAGATGGGGTGAGGAAATCATCAGGACATGTTCGTTCTGAAGTGAACTAGCATTATTTGAACATTTAGAGAGTTGGCCCGCACAGACAGAAAGTTCTGAGTAGCTAAGTGTCACTAATTTGGTTACACAATAAAGTCGCTTACATCACAGTCAAGTGAGCGTCCATGTGTGCTTCCTACTTACAGCTTTACAACTCAGAGTGACCAGAATCCTTCTTTAATGACGTGTGGCATATATTCTCCTATACTCTGCAGTGTGTGTGCAAAAACATGTTTAGGACATACAATACACAGATGCAATGCACACTACATATCTAGAGCACACTGTGTGGAGTATTGTATCCCATAATGCAATGCCCCAGTCCTGAAAAAAACTTTTAATTTTCTCACATTTAACTATTTCTGATATGATAACACATGCTAAATTATTAAACATGCAGCGTAATGTGTGAGAACATTGCATATTACTGCGCTTTGAAGTGTTTATATGTTGCATATTGTGTAATGTTACTACAGTACTATACAGTATAATGTGCAGTATTTCATAAGCAGTATGGGTTACGCTTTATTTTAGGTGTCATTGTCACCGTGTAAAGTACCGAGTAATATTAAAGGACACCCCTTTTCACAAGATGTAATATAAATATGTTGTCTCCAGAATGTGTGTGTGTGAAGTTTCAGCTCAAAATACCCTCTGATCATTTATTATATCTTGTCAAATTTGCCCCTGTTTGGGTGTGTGTCCCTTTAAATGCAAATAATGAGCTGCTGCTCCCCGCCCCCCTTCCAGAAGAGGGCGGAGCCTTTACAGGAGCTTCAGCTACTCCATCAACAACAGAACAGGCCAATCTCACTCAGACTAATGTCAGAAATGAGCAGTTGTGGAGCAGCCGTACATGTTTGAGCCGGAGTCACACAGACGAGAGACTCAGGAAGAGCTCCACACTTTACACTGAACGCTTAGTGGATCATTTGTGTAGCGCTAGCTGTTGTGAGTTACTCTGACTCAACTCATCGACTAGCATGTGCCGTCATGTTCATCTATGATTGTATCGGTGCTCGTGTGTGAGCGTAACACGTCTGTCACCGACTGTACAACGCATAATAAATGTGTGTTTATGAATCACGCAGATGGCGAGTGTGTTCAGGATCAAACTAACGCGCACACACACACACTCACACTCACATACACTCACTCACTCACTCACTCACACACACACTCACACTCACTCACTCACTCACTCACTCACACACTCACACACTCACTCACACTCTCACACACACACACTCACTCACACACTCACACACACACACACACACTCACTCACACACTCACTCACTCACTCACTCACTCACTCACTCACACACTCACACACTCACACACTCACACACACACTCACACACACACACTCACTCACACACTCACTCACACACTCACTCACTCACTCACTCACACACTCACACACTCACACACTCACTCACTCACTCACTCACACACTCACACACTCACACACACACTCACTCACACTCTCACACACACACACTCACTCACACACTCACACACACACACACACACACTCACTCACTCACTCACACACTCACTCACTCACTCACTCACTCACACACTCACACACTCACTCACTCACTCACACACTCACACTCACTCACACACTCACTCACACACTCACACACTCACTCACTCACTCACACACTCACTCACTCACTCACTCACTCACACACTCACACACTCACTCACTCACTCACACACTCACACACACACTCACTCACACTCTCACACACACACACTCACTCACACACTCACACACACACACACACACTCACTCACTCACTCACACACTCACTCACTCACTCACTCACTCACTCACTCACTCACACACTCACTCACACACTCACTCACTCACTCACACACTCACACTCACTCACACACTCACACTCACTCACACACTCACTCACACACTCACACACTCACTCACTCACACACTCACTCACTCACACTCTCACACACACACACTCACTCACACACTCACACACACACACACACATACACACACACACACACACACACACACACTCACTCACACTCTCACACACTCACACACTCACACACTCACTCACTCACACACTCACTCACACTCTCACACTCTCACACTCACTCACTCACTCACTCACTCACACACACACACACACACACACACACACTCACTCACTCACTCACTCACACACACTCTCTCACACACACACACACACACACACACACACACACACACACACACACACACACACACACACACACACACACACACACTCACTCACTCACTCACTCACTCACACACTCACTCACTCACTCACTCACTCACTCACACACACTCACACTCTCACACACACACACTCACACTCACACACACTCACACTCACACTCACACTCACTCACTCACTCACACACACACACACACACACACACACACACACACACACACACACACACACACACACACTCAGTGGCTCTGAGACTCGTGTGTTCGCTGGTTCATCAGAACATTAGTGATGTTTGTGGCGCACACATTGTAATACTCGAGCATTACAGCGAGGAAACAGAAATGGCGTCTCTGTGCCTCTCACTCAGGGGCGTGTCTATGCTAAAAGAGCCAATCATCAACAGGCATGGGCGGGGCTTCCCTACTCTTACACAGGTGTAGAAGAAATATGAGAGATTGATAATGATTGATGGGGTATTGGGTGGATTTTTACGATTATAGGCTGTTATCTGTGTTCAAACATGTACTTACTATAGAGTGCGGGTAGGATTAGGGTTTGTTTTAGGGTTAGTTATATGTAATTATGAATAATTTACTGTTGTTTACATATGTAACAAGGACACTGTAAAATAAAGTGCTACCGCAATATGTTAGTATTCCATTTCAAACACAACCAGGCACTGAAAATCACAGTTCACCACATTTTAAGGGAAAAGCCAATCAGAACGGAGATGCACTGATGCCTGGCCAATAGAATGACGAGGAGGATGTGAGTCAGGTTTTCACTATTGCATACATGTGGCTTTCAACCCGCAAATACAGAAAAGTACTACGCATCTTATACTTTAGAGCAGAAACATGCTATTCCAAGTCATTTGAAACAAAATGCCCAGATATATTTTGTTTTAAAAAAATCTCTAAAAAGTCAGAAAATGTATTTACAGCAATAAAAAAAATTCTCGACTTCACTCCAGACCAAAGGTGCTGGTCTCCTCCACAGCGGTTAGAAGTTTCTCATACAGCATCGTGTACGACGGATAGGGAGGCAAATCCAGGCGGTTGAAGCATGTGTGAGCCCTGCAGGAGACAAAGAGGTCAAAGGTCAAGCGGGAGATTCCATCCTGGCCTCTGAGTAAACAGGCGACATAAGCACTGCATTTCTGTGAAGGACACGCTCTCCCCATCTCCGTACCGGCAAAGCATGTGAAATTCTGAATCTGAGTGAGGCATCTGTAGCCGCTCCATCCCATCGCCTTTATTTAGCTCTGGCTGACGCTGTACACACACAACGACAAACTCCACGCCGCTCTCACCCTGACTGAGAAACACGAGCCTGTGCTTTAGTGCTGACCCCTCTGTTTGCCAGACCAACCGGGAGAAATGAATCTCAAGGTGAAACGCTGAATGCAAATCAAGCCTGAGTGAGCTTTGGAGTTTTCAGGATGACACTTTGTCATCTCGGATGGCTTTATTTACAAGTCTAAACAGTGTGAGAAGCCTGAGAGGGGTTTCCTGTGCTGTTGTGATTGAGTCGTTGTTTATAGACGACCACACAAAGAAACGCTGGTTAACCCTCTGGGGTTCTTCATTTATGGGTCACACTCAGGACCTTCGGGTCAAAAATGACCCGGAGGGCGGGATTAAGATAAAAAAGATTTGAGTAAAATCAATGAAATATATTTTTGTTCAATAATATTTTTGAGATCATTTTATGATTTATAATTAATATTTATGCAATAATTATGACCCATTTTTTCCCATTGAATATAATAAAAAATGTATATATTAGGGGTGTAACGGTACATGTATTCGTATGGAACCGTTTCGGTACAGGGCTTTCGGTACGGTGCACGCGTGTACCGAACGGTTATGAATGTAATCTTTAACAGTTAACAGTCGGCTTGTTGTAAGCGCGGAACACACTTCAATCCGAGTTCCCACACGAACATATTAAGTATTCAGTCCATTTTATCACGAAATTCAAACGATAAATGCCGTTTTAACTCTTTAATGTGACGTGACTGATAGACGCGTATCAGTTCAACTTAAAGCGGCGGCGCGCGAGTCAATGCGATCATCTCTTCCTAAAGAATAAACATAAATTAATACATCTTAAGGGATGTTGAGGATACATTACAGCTTACTGAAATGTATCATATGTCGTGTAATCGCTCCATCTGTGTTTCAACCGCGGAAAGACAATAAAACAGCTTGTAAACAATGTCATGCAGAATCACGTTTACTCAGAAGTCCTTCAGTGTCCACAGCTGTAGCTCACTAGAGAAATCAACTCTTTCACTGAATACATGCACTATATTAGCCGTTATATTCATTATATTAGCCGTTATATATTCATTATATTAGCCGTTATATTCATTATATTAGCCGTTATATTCATTATATTAGCCGTTATATTCATTATATTAGCCGTTATATTCATTATATTAGCCGTTATATTCATTATATTAGCCGTTATATTCATTATATTAGCCGTTATATATTCATTATATTAGCCGTTATATTCATTATATTAGCCGTTATATTCATTATATTAGCCGTTATATTCATTATATTAGCCGTTATATTCATTATATTAGCCGTTATATTCATTATATTAGCCTATATATATTCATTATATACTACTTAGCCTGTTAGTGATGTCTTGTTTATTTAATGTATGTTTAAATAAACCTGTCATGAAAATTACAGCCACTAAATGATTATATTTCAACAACGAATAAAAATTAGATTTAGAAGTTAATGCAAAAACTGCCTTATGTGAAGCTTATGAGTGTTGATTATTATATCTAAAAATAAATAGCAGCTGAATTTAGGCTAATAGTTTGGGCTCTGTTGTTAATCTTTAATAGCTATATGTAAGTAAGGGCTCCCTATATAGTTTACAGCATTATCTTTAAGAAACTTTTAGTTATAATTTAATTCATTTAAGGACAGACACTATTTTTTTCATTAAACCACTGTTGAATAAAAATTAATAAAAAGCAATTTTGTAAAACTGCTGTACCGAATCCATACCGAACCGGGACTTCAAAACCGAGGGACGTACCGAACCGTCAGTTTTGTGTACCGTTACACCCCTAGTATATATATATATATAATTTTTGTAAAAAAATTTTATTAAAGCTGTATTTCATTTTAGAGTCAAGCCTAGGCCTTTTAAATGAGATCGGTGTCATCCGGTGGACACATTTTTATCACTCAATAGCACATTTTTACCACTATAGTGGATTGTGCGTTTTATAAAAAATGTTAAAAATCGTAGCTTCATCTGAATGGTCCGAAACTTGGTGACATTTTTGGTACTTGGTATATGAACACCCAAGAAAATTGGGGACAGGATTTGAAAACTCTAAGTGGTCGTAAAAAAAACTAGTCACACTCAGGACCTTCGGGTCAAAAATGACCCCCATAGGAAATGAATGGGAAATTGGCAAAAATATGAAAATACAGAGTTTTTTTGTGCATACAATCTACAAATCAGCTAGGATGCAGAAAAAAGGACTCACTAAATCTCTAAAACATCAAGAGTGCAAAACAGACAAAAAAACTCACACATTTATTCACACAAAAACACACGCAAACACAAATGAACGCATCCCATTCTAAAAGCTAATTGTGTTTTTGTGTGTGTGAGTGTTTTTGTCTGTTTTGCACTTGATTTAGTGAGTCCTTTTTTTCTGCATCCTGGCTGATTTGTAGATTGTATGCATTAAAAAACTCTGTATTTTCATATTTTTGCCAATTTCCCATTCATTTCCTATGGGGGTCATTTTTGACCCGAAGGTCCTGAGTGTGACTAGTTTTTTTTACGACCACTTAGACTTTTCGAATGTGCTGTCAGCTATGAGGAATATGAGATGTGCAATGGCCAAAAATCCTTTGGTTTTTAATATTCTCTTTCTGCATCTCTAATCTCACACATATGCTCGTCGTCTATATGGTAATGCACTCTGAAAAGTTGACAAAACAAGCAAACTAGCAAAATATGCACTTGTATAATCTTCTCAACGGACCAAAAAAATCACATCATCATCATCTTTAACCCTTCTCCGGCCTTCGTTTGGGAATTACACTCAGGGTCTTTGGGGTCTCCACAGACCCCAGGCAACAAAATGTAATTTTATTCTGTTTATTAATGTTTTTAATCAACATCTGTGCAGTTTTTGGAGTATTTATACTCATTTTTAAATGTATATAAATACATTTAAAACATTTTTTTTTTAATGGATTTTCACACAAAATCCGTTTATGTAAAATTCACTTTATAAAAGACCCAAATTTCGAACTTTCATTCGTGGGGATAACAGATCATTTGACATGGTTTAGTGTAAGATTTTTGCCCATCTTTTGGAAAATACAGTTTTAAAATAAAAAAAAAAGACTTTTACCAGTAAATGTGCTATTTGACTGACTGAAAGACATCTTTTCACAAGTATTTTTCAGTTGGATTCATATCTAAATGTTATGAAATCACATTTATAACAATTAAAATGAATTAATTTGGTCAGAGTTTTGCCTTTTTTTGTACTGAAAAAATCTTTTTTTCAATGATGTTACATTACGATTACAATCAAACCTGAACAAGAGAAAAGTTGGAGTCTTTAGAGTTTATCATTTATTTCAAACATCTGATTTTCTTATAATTCTACAAATGTAATCTACACTTCAGTTACTCACTGAGACAGGACAAAAATGAACAGTTATATTACATATTGAGTAAAAAATACACAACATGAACATCAAAATGCAATGAACTGAACAGCAATAACAAGCAATAACGCATGTATTCCTGTGTGTGTGTGTGTGTGTGTGTGTGTGTGTGTGTGTGTGTGTGTGTGTGTGTGTGTGTGTGTGTGTGTGTGTGTGTGTGTGTGTGTGATCCTTTTGCATTGTGGATGTTTTATGCATTGTTGGAAGTGTGCCACTTAATTTCTGTATGCGTGTTCGGTGTTGTTTCTGTTTTGAGGATGAATTTTGTCCATTTTCTAAGACCTTTTTGGTCACACGAACTTAAAAACCGATATCAATCGAATTAGTTTTTTATTTGTAGAGCTAGAGAGTGTTGACCACCGTACAAAGTCTCATGCCATTTGGACAAAGGGAACTTTTTTATTTTATTTGAGCAAACGTCCTGTGGGGTCAGAAAAGACCGGAGAAGGGTTAAAGAGGCATATACACATTTTTAGGTTAGGATTATGATTTGACTAGTACTACACAACACTGAATGTCTATTAGCACTGTTTGTTGTTTGCTTTTGGGCTGCATTTGGACCCAGAAACGGAGATGCATGTAACAATCAATATCTCAAGCAGTGTACCTTGGCAGAGAGGTAACCTTTCCCCACTTCTCAATGCAGAAGCGGCGCAGGCCGTTGCTCCCGCGCAGTGCTGCGAAACCCTCGTACGGGACGCTGGAAGTGCCCGTCACGAACTGGAGCAGCCGCAACCTCTGCTCATTATTGAAGCGCTCCACCGTGGCCCAGAACCAACGCATCACAATGTGCCCATCATGGTAACCTGGAGGTTCATAGAGATACCAGTGAAGTTAAAGGTGAAGTATGTTGTTTTGCAACACTAGCGGCCCCTTGTAGAACTGCATAAATAAAGCATATTTCCTCCCCCAGCTCAAACATCACAAACACACACTCTAATGGTGCGTTCACACCGGACGCGATTCGCGCGAGTGATTTACATGTTAAGTCAATGCAGAGACGCGAAATGTCATTCTGCGGCACGATTCGCGCGATTGAGGCGGCGCGAATGACGCGAATTGAGCGTTTTCAAGTTGAAAAATCTGAACTCTGGCGGATATTTCGCGCCGCGTTAACCAATCACGAGCTTGCTCTAGTAGTGACGCATTTACAAGCGGAGGCAGAAATCCCAACAACAATGGAGGACAAGATAATGGTGGCCGTATGTGGATACCCGGAGCTGTATGAAACATCATCCTATCACTACAGGAACAGGAATTAAAAGGATCTTGCTTGGAAGAAAGTGAGTTACCCTCTCAACAAAATCTATGACAGCCATTTCACAACGAGACTGGAGCAGAAAAAAAGAGCCAGAGCCAGCGGCAAATGTGAGAAGGACTAGCCGAGGAAAGGCGGGTCTCGCCGGGTAAACGAGCGCGGAATGCCACTGATCGCCTGGATCTCACAACTCCGAAAACGGCAGATAAAATGCTCAAATAGGCTCTTTTTATAAATTAACCACAGATTTGAGCTTTAAACAACTATATTATCGCCTGAAAAAGTCTTTATACTACGTTTTGTCACACATTAATAGTAGTATTTTTTACAAAAAAGACGTCAAGTGACCGAGACGAGCTGGCTCATATATGCTCATATAGAAGCCCCTCCCATGACGCGAATTCACGTCTGTTGTGTAGTTGTCACACGCGAATTTCACGCGCGAATGAAGCAAGTAAACTCAAAATGTTCAAGCGTCCACCTTCGCGCGATTAGCGCAAATTATTCGCGCGAATCGCGTCCGGTGTGAACGCCACATTACAGGTGCTTGAGAAGGCATGACTTGAGCATGAAGGCATGAGGTAGGCTACTTTCAATAACAGGTCTAACATATTAAGAATACTTTTAGCTGTGTTGTTATATGTCATGAGTAACTAATACTCTGTCTCGCTTATAATAAACCCACTCAATGTATCTGCATCAGGCACATCTAAGTGAATTTTAACTGGAATGTTTGTCTTTCTGAACAGTTGCATGATGATGATGTCTTGAACCGTCCATTGTAGTGAGTTGCATCACAATGCCTGTTCGATTGGACGTGTTCATGTTTAATCTTTGAAGCTGTAAAAATGTAAAACTGAATGCAGTGAAACCTTGCACTTCTGTAACTGAAGCTGTCTTTTCTCATGGAATGCGTCAGTCATGGTCCCTCACTGGGTAAACAACCTCTAGCTCCGCCTGCTACAGTAGCCACGCCTCTCTGCCCACGCCCCAATCTCTCCGCCTGCTACAGTAGCCACGCCTCTCCGCCCACGCCCCAATCTCTCCGCCTGCTACAGTAGCCACGCCTCTCCGCCCACGCCCCAATCTCTCCGCCTGCTACAGTAGCCACGCCTCTCCGCCCACGCCCCAAACTCTCCGCCTGCTAAAGTAGCCACGCCTCTCCGCCACGCCCCAATCTCTCCGCCTACTACAGTAGCCACGCCTCTCCACCACGCCCCAATCTCTCCACCTGCTACAGTAGCCACGCCTCTCCGCCACGCCCCAATCCCTCCGCCTACTACAGTAGCCACGCCTCTCCGCCCACGCCCCAATCTCTCCGCCTGCTACAGTAGCCACGCCTCTCCACCCACGCCCCAATCTCTCCGCCTGCTACAGTAGCCACGCCTCTCCGCCCACACCCCAATCTCTCCGCCTGCTACAGTAGCCACGCCTCTCCGCCCACGCCCCAAACTCTCCACCTGCTACAGTAGCCACGCCTCTCCACCCACACCCCAAACTCTCCACCTGCTACAGTAGCCACGCCTCTCCGCCCACGCCCCAAACTCTCCACCTGCTACAGTAGCCACGCCTCTCCGCCCACGCCCCAATCTCTCCGCCTGCTACAGTAGCCACGCCTCTCCGCCCACGCCCCAAACTCTCCACCTGCTACAGTAGCCACGCCTCTCCGCCCACGCCCCAATCTCTCCACCTGCTACAGTAGCCACGCCTCTCCGCCCACGCCCCAATCTCTCCGCCTGCTACAGTAGCCACGCCTCTCCGCCCACGCCCCAATCTCTCCGCCTGCTACAGTAGCCACGCCTCTCCGCCCACGCCCCAATCTCTCCACCTGCTACAGTAGCCACGCCTCTCCGCCCACGCCCCAATCTCTCCGCCTGCTACAGTAGCCACAGTAGCCACGCCTCTCCGCCCACGCCCCAATCTCTCCGCCTGCTACAGTAGCCACGCCTCTCCGCCCACGCCCCAATCTCTCCGCTTGCTACAGTAGCCACGCCTCTCCGTCCACGCCCCAATCTCTCCGCCTGCTACAGTAGCCACGCCCCAAACTCATGTTATTGGTTGAGCTGAAAAGAGATTGACAGATCTGAGTGGACTGCTCTCAATGCCTGGGGGCTCAATGTTTACACTTTTAGGGGGACTTTCATAGCATACTAATAGTAGTCAATGAACAATAAACTGGGTTAAGAGAATGTATTTTAACAAAAATATCTTACATATATAAACACCAATATGTGGATGTCCAGTGCACTATAAAGCTTTGTCCAAAATCTAGTAGTTAGATCTACTCTAGGGGGCGATTTCGGACACACCCCTAGTGATCCTGAAGACCTTGATTAGCTGGTACAGGGCTGTTTAATTAATGCTGGAGCTATTATTAGCATGAGCTAACAATGGTGCTGTAAAAAGCATTATTATAAACAGCACACACAAATATTGGGTAAAATAGTCCTTGTGCGACCTTTCTCAATATCGACTGAATGTAGTCGTGGACAATTTTGCCTTTGCTGAGCTTGCATTCTGGGAGCACTTTCACCATAAAGAAACTAACTCAGAATTTGGTTCAAACAATCTCCTTTACACGAGGTAAAGTATAAGAAGAAAAGAGAATGTGTCCCACTAAAGAGGTGCTTCAGGGTCTCCATCTGAATGTGCATAGAAAGCTGTGCAGGAAAAGTCAACAGAGTTTCAAGTGAGGTCATCTCGACACTGTGAAACCACAACACCGCAGGGTCATATGAAATTCTACAGAGCTCACCCGTTATGCTTTCAATGTCAACAACTCCGTTCTAAGTAATGAACTGCAATCTAAACAGATGGGATACTTGTTTTGGCATTTGCGGTGGGGTAAAATACTATTAGTAATTCACAACAGAGGACCTGAAAGACAAGCGAAACCACTTCACTTCACATCACTAATGAGGACCATGTGAATATTTTTCTCCAGTAATTAATGATTTATGGGTAGTTTTGAACACTTTTGGAGATATATCGACAATATTACCAACTGTTGACAGTAGTTCCCATGTCATTTTGTGAATTTGTAGGCTCACCTCCTCTATATTCTGTGTTGGATCTCCAGTCGTTCAAATCGATCTCGGCCGTTCCTGCAATGACCAACTCCAGCTCACGAGCATCGAACACTGAAACCAGACGGGAGTCTACGACCTGCATTGTTAAAAGGAACATCTGACATTCAAAGCATCTGAATATGTTTAGTAAATAATCGTTTCACTTAACCTTTGTCTAGATTGGCTACTGTTCAAGCTGGCGTACCTCATAGAAACCTCTTACAAGGGCTTCGGTCTGCTGCATGACCCCCCTCTCCACCCTCCATCTCGCCATACGCTCGATGTATTCCTTCTTGTTCTTCTCCGTTACTTGGATGTTGGAGCCCCCCGACTTCAGTTCCCTCTCTGTCACCTGTCACAACGACGTAAAAAAAGTTTTGCTGCAGCAGAAATAATGTTTATAATTCAAAGTATTAGCGACATGGCAGGTTAAAAAGCATGGATGCACCCTCAGCCACCTATTTGTTGGTGAAGTGATTAACATAAGTACGCCAAGGTTGTCCAAACCTGCTTCTAGAGGGCCATTGTCCTGCAGAGTTTAACTCCACCTTGCCCCAACACTGGAAGTGTCTATTGATCTTGAAAATCTTTAGGTAGTTCAGATGTGTTTAATATGGGTTAGAGCTGAATTCTGGAGGACAGTGGCCTGCTAGGAGCAAGAATGGACACCCCTGAAGTAACTAAAGTTACAAGTCGATCTACCGAAGAGTGTAGAGTAGGGTGTGGCTACTGTAGCAGGTGGAGAGAGTGGGGCGTGGCTACTGTGGCAGACGGAAAGAGTGGGGTGTGGCTACTGTAGCAGACTAAGAGATTGGGGCGTGGCTACTGTAGCAGACGGAGAGTTTGGGGTGTGGCTACTGTAGCAGGCGGAGAGTTTGGGGTGTGGCTACTGTAGCAGACGGAAAGAGTGTGGTGTGGCTACTGTAGCAGACGGAAAGAGTGGGGTGTGGCTACTGTAGCAGATTAAGAGATTGGGGCGTGGCTACTGTAGCAGACGGAGAGTTTAGGGTGTGGCTACTGTAGCAGACGGAGAGAGTGGGGCGTGGCTACTGTAGCAGACGGAGAGTTTGGGGCGTGGCTACTGTAGCAGGTGGAGAGAGTGGGGCGTGGCTACTGTAGCAGGTGGAGAGAGTGGGGCGTGGCTACTGTAGCAGGTGGAGAGAGTGGGGCGTGGCTACTGTGGCAGGTGGAGAAAGTGGGGCATGGCTACTGTAGCAGACGGAGAGATTGGGGTGTGGCTACTGTAGCAGGTGGAGAGAGTGGGGCGTGGCTACTGTAGCAGGTGGAGAGTTTGGGGCGTGGCTACTGTAGCAGGTGGAGAGAGTGGGGCGTGGCTACTGTAGCAGGTGGAGAAAGTGGGGCGTGGCAACTGTAGCAGACGGAGAGATTGGGGTGTGGCTACTGTAGCAGACAGAGAGTTTGGGGTGTGGCTACTGTAGCAGACGGAGAGTTTGGGGTGTGGCTACTATAGCAGGTGGAGAGAGTGGGGCGTGGCTACTGTAGCAGACGGAGAGATTGGGGCGTGGCTACTGTAGCAGGTGGAGAGATTGGGGTGTGGCTACTGTAGCAGACGGAGAGATTGGGGTGTGGCTACTGTAGCAGACGGAGAGTTTGGGGTGTGGCTACTGTAGCAGACGGAAAGAGTGGGGTGTGGCTACTGTAGCAGACTAAGAGATTGGGGCGTGGCTACTGTAGCAGACGGAGAGTTTAGGGTGTGGCTACTGTAGCAGACGGAGAGAGTGGGGCGTGGCTACTGTAGCAGACGGAGAGTTTGGGGCGTGGCTACTGTAGCAGGCGGAGAGATTGGGGTGTGGCTACTGTAGCAGGCTAAGGGATTGGGGTGTGGCTACTGTAGCAGGCGGAGAGTTTTGGGTGTGGCTACTGTAGCAGACGGAGAGTTTTGGGTGTGGCTACTGTAGCAGACGGAGAGATTGGGGTGTGGCTACTGTAGCAGGCGGAGAGATTGGGGTGTGGCTACTGTAGCAGGTGGAGAGATTGGGGTGTGGCTACTGTAGCAGATGGAGAGTTTGGGGCATGGCTACTGTAGCAGGCTAAGAGATTGGGGCGTGGCTACTGTAGCAGGCTAAGAGATTGGGGTGTGGCTACTGTAGCAGGCTAAGGGATTGGGGCGTGGCTACTGTAGCAGATGGAGAGTTTGGGGCATGGCTACTGTAGCAGGCTAAGAGATTGGGGCGTGGCTACTGTAGCAGGCTAAGATATTGGGGCGTGGCTACTGTAGCAGGCTAAGAGATTGGGGCGTGGCTACTGTAGCAGGCTAAGAGATTGGGGCGTGGCTACTGTAGCAGGACCAGATACTGGAGCCCCCACTGGGGTTGAGAAACACTGTTGTAAACTGTGTGGTTTGGTTTGCTTTGGTGACCTCTACGTAACTTTAGTACAATATGGGAAACTGGTGACCAGGTTTGGTTTGCTGTAGGTATTGGAGAAGCCTGAGAGCGAGACTCAACCCTCAAGTTCCTTCAGTACTGATCAATGACCATTATCATTGCAGGCATTTTGGTGAGACACATGAAAAACCTGGTGCTTCAAAAACAGCCTGAATTATCCAGCACCTGTCCAAAGACCTCCTCGTTGACTGTAAATGTTAGATCCAGGATGTCAGTGATATCGTTGTCCTTCATCCATTGTAAGCTCTGGTGGAACTCCTCATCCAGGTATTCCAAATCAGTCAAATCTGTCACTCTACGGACCATAAAACAGACATCCAATCAAACGGCATCACTCTAAACTCTGCTGAAGGCTGGAATACATGACACGGCCCAGATTTACAGTCTGGACGAGTTGAGGCTAGTTGCCAAAAAAAATCAGAGCCAGTCTACAGATTTGAACTGATATATTTCTAAGGCTACCTCCTAATAAATAATTCAAATGTCTCATTGCTATTTTTTCAGACAAATTCATAACCATTACTTTTAATGGTTTAATGGTGGCGGCAAGCTTGGTTCATATTTTGTCCATGTTTCTGTGTGAGTGTGTTGTGTTCATAATGACCTTAAAGGGTTAGTTCACCGAAAAATGTAAATTCTGTCATTAATGACGTCCCCTCATGTCGTTGGACACCCGTCAGACCTCCGTTCATCTTCAGACACAAATGAAGATATTTTAGTGTAAATCTGATGCTCAGAAAGGCCTCCATTGGCTCAATGCACTTTACACTCTCAAGACCCATAAAAGCACTAAAGACGTCGATACAAAGTCCATCTCACTACAGCGGCTCTACAATAACTTTATGAAGCGACCAGAATAGTTTTTGTGCTAAAACCGAAATAACGACTTATATAGTGATGACCGATTTCAAAACACACATCATGAAGCTTCAGAGCGTTATGAATCAGTGAGTCGATTCAGCGGTTCGGAGCGTTATGAATCAGTGAGTCGATTCAGCGGTTCAGAGCGTTATGAATCAGTGAGTCGATTCAGCGGTTTGGAGCGTTATGAATCAGTGAGTCGATTCAGACGTTCGGAGCGTTATGAATCAGTGAGTCGATTCAGCGGTTCAGAGCATTATGAATCAGCGAGTCGATTCAGCGGTTCGGAGCGTTATGAATCAGTGAGTCGATTCAGCGGTTCGGAGCATTATGAATCAGCGAATCGATTCAGAGGTTCAGAGCGTTATGAATCAGTGAGTCGATTCAGCGGTTCGGAGCATTATGAATCAGCGAGTAAATTCAGAGGTTCAGAGCGTTATGAATCAGCGAGTCGACTCAGAGGTTTAGAGCGTTATGAATCAGTGAGTTGATTCAGCGGTTCGAAGCGTTATGAATCAGTGAGTTGATTCAGCGGTTCGAAGCGTTATGAAACAGTGAGCGATTCAGAGGTTCAGAGCGTTATGAATCAGTGAGTCGATTCAGCGGTTTGGAGCGTTATGAATCAGTGAGTCGATTCAGCGGTTCGGAGCGTTATGAATCAGTGAGTCGATTCAACGGTTCGAAGCGTTATGAATCAGTGAGTCGATTCAGCGGTTCGAAGCGTTATGAATCAGTGAGTCGATTCAGCGGTTCGAAGCGTTATGAATCAGTGAGTCGATTCAGCGGTTTGGAGCGTTATGAATCAGTGAGGCGATTCAGCGGTTTGGAGCGCTATGAATCAGTGAGTCGATTCAGTGGTTTGGAGCGTTATGAATCAGTGAGTCGATTCAGCGGTTTGAAGCGTTATGAATCAGTGAGTCGATTCAGCGGTTTGGAGCGTTATGAATCAGCGAGTCGATTCAGAGGTTTGGAACGTTATGAGTCAGTGAGTCGATTCAGCGGTTCGGAGCGTTATGAATCAGTGAGTCGATTCAGCGGTTCGAAGCGTTATGAATCAGTGAGTTGATTCAGCGGTTCGAAGCGTTATGAATCAGTGAGTCGATTCAGCGGTTCGGAGCGTTATGAATCAGTGAGTCGATTCAGCGGTTTGGAGCATTATGAATCAGTGAGTCGATTCAGCGGTTTGGAGCGTTATGAATCAGTGAGTAGATTCAGCGGTTTGGAGCGCTATGAATCAGTGAGTCGATTCAGTGGTTTGGAGCGTTATGAATCAGTGAGTCGATTCAGCGGTTTGGAGCGCTATGAATCAGTGAGTCGATTCAGTGGTTTGGAGCGTTATGAATCAGTGAGTCGATTCAGCGGTTTGGAGCGTTATGAATCAGTGAGTAGATTCAGCGGTTTGGAGCATTATGAATCAGTGAATAGATTCAGCGGTTTGGATCGCCAAAGTCAAGTGATTTCAGCAGTTTGGCGGTTTGACACACGATCCCGAATCATGATTTGACTCGCTGATTCATAATGCTCTGAACCTCTGAATCGACTCGCTGATTCATAATGCTTCGAACCTCTGAATCGACTCATTCATAACGCTTCGAACCGCTGAATCGACTCACTGATTCATAACACTCCGAACTGCTGAATCGACTCAATGATTCATAACGCTCTGAAGCTTCATGATGTGTGTTTTGAAATCGGTCATCACTATATAAGTCGTTATTTCGGTTTTAGCACAAAAACTATTCTCGTCGCTTCATAAAGTTATTGTAGAGCCGCTGTAGTGAGATGGACTTTGTATCGACGTCTTTAGTGCTTTTATGGGTCTTGAGAGTGTAAAGTGCATTGAGCCAATGGAGGCCTTTCTGAGCATCAGATTTACACTAAAATATCTTCATTTGTGTCTGAAGATGAACGGAGGTCTGACGGGTGTCCAACGACATGAGGGGACGTCATTAATGACAGAATTTACATTTTTGAGTGAACTAACCCTTTACGGTCAGCTAGTGTATGATGGCCAGTTTTCCCTCTGTAACCATTTACAAAGTCAGCAATCTGTTCAGAAGTCGTGTAGTGTATTCCAGCCCTTATAATGTCCACAGAGACTCACAGTCTGAGCAGGGCCTTGTAGAACGGCCGGGTGAAGAACGCATCCAACAGATACTGGTGGATCAGAGCCAGACCCAGAATACGGCCACTGAAACGGAACCTGTGAGGGTCCAGCAAAACATGTATTCATATCATAATGTTCTGTCCATGCTCTATTATAATACAATCCCAGCTTTCACCCTGTGGATAGAGCTAAAGTCAGACAGCGTGACTCGAGCCAACTTTTAAATTCAATTAAATGAGTGTATTTGAACACTGACACTCACCAGACGTGTCCTTAGCTTGGATAAAGTTCAAGGCAAACTTTGGGAATTTGTCTTTGTGTTTAGTTTCCTAACGCTATAATTTACTCAACAAGAGGGCCGTTTTCCCTGTCAGTCAGAATCCCGAAATGAGAGACGAAAACAAAGACGTAGTGTGACCGCTTCTACATGGCTTTCTTTCCAGCTGACCAGAAGGCATGCGATCCCTCAACCACAGGCCACATCAACCCCAGAACTACAAAGTTGAACTTCAAAAACATTCCCAGTCTAAGCTGCAGTAATTAGGGACACGGATAGTAAGGTAGGGAGGATTTCTCACCATTCCAAGTGGTTCTCTACAAATGCAGACATGGGGCTGATCTGCACCATGTACGTGTCGTTGGCGGAGTACTCAAACAGGCCGTAGTACGGGTTAAACATCTCCTGAGACAGCAGGAAGAAGAACTCGCGCGATGGGCCGCTGTAGTCCAAACTATGGAGAACATCAATGCAAGCGTGTGAATGAGCGTCATGTGACACCGTCTTCATCTGTGGTGGTGTAATGTTCTCTCACCCTTCCTCTCCTACGAAGGCGATGTAGAGCTTGTTTCTCTGCAGCTCTTTACGCGAGTAGGCCATCACTTGATTAAAGGTGCCCTCCAGTAAATGCTCCCTTCGGATGATGAGCCTTGATGGCACAACAATATCAAACCATATCAGAATCAATGTCAATCATATATATCATCATAATCATATACAATCATATACAGATCATCTCCATCCATCCAGTCATCATCCATATATCTCCATCCATCCATTCATCCATCTATCTATTTATCTACATCCACCCATTCATCCATACATTTATCCGTCTATCCCCATCCATCCATCCATCATCCATCCATCCATCCATCCATCCATCCATCATCCATCCATCCATCCATCCATCCATCTGTCTGTTTCCATCCATCCATCTGTCTGTCTGTTTCCATCCATCCATCCATCATCCATATATCTCCATCTATCTACATATATCCACCCACCCACCCATCCATCCATCTGTCCGTCTATCTCCATCCATCCGTCTATTCATCCGTCCGTCTATCTATCTATCTATCATCTATCTATCTATCTATCTATCTATCTATCTATCTATCTATCTATCTATCTATCTATCTATCTATCTATCTATCTATCTATCTATCTATCTATCTATCTATCTATCTATCTATCTATCTATCTATCTATCATCTATCTATCTATCTATCTATCTATCTATCTATCTATCTATCTATCTATCTATCTATCTATCTATCTATCCATATATCTCTATCCATCATGTCCATCCATCCATCCATCAATCCATTCATCCATCTATCTATCTATTTATCTACATCCACCATCCATCCATCCATCCATCCATCCATCTGTCCGTCTATTTCCATCCATCCATTTGTCCGTCTATCTCCATCCATCCATCCATCCATCCATCCATCCATCCATCCATCCATCTGTCCGTCTATTTCCATCCATCCATCCATCCATCCATCCATCCATCCATCCATCCATCCGTCCATCCATCCATCCGTCCGTCCATCCGTCTGTCCATCTATCTATCTATCTATCTATCTATCTATCTATCTATCTATCTATCTATCTATCTATCTATCTATCTATCTATCTATCTATCTATCTATCTATCTATCTATCTATCTATCTATCTATCTATCTATCTATCTATCTATCTATCTATCTATATCTCCATCCATCCATCCATCCATCCATCCATCCATCCATCCATCTATCTATCTATCTATCTATCTATCTATCTATCTATCTATCTATCTATCTATCTATCTATCTATCTATCTATCTATCTATCTATCTATCTATCTATCTATCTATCTATCTATCTATCTATATCTCCATCCATCCATCCATCCATCCATCCATCCATCCATCCATCCATCCATCCATCCATCCATCCATCCATCCATCCATCCATCCATCTATCTATCTATCTATCTATCTATCTATCTATCTATCTATCTATCTATCTATCTATCTATCTATCTATCTATCTATCTATCTATCTATCTATCTATCTATCTATCTATCTATCTATCTATCTATCTCCATTCATCCATCATTCATATAGCTCCATCCATCCATCCATCCATCCATCCATCCATCCATCCATCCATCTATCTATCTATCTATCTATCTATCTATCTATCTATCTATCTATCTATCTATCTATCTATCTATCTATCTATCTATCTATCTATCTATCTATCTATCTATCTATCTATCTATCTATCTATCTATCTCCATTCATCCATCATTCATATAGCTCCATCCATCCATCCATCCATCCATCCATCCATCCATCCATCCATCTATCTATCTATCTATCTATCTATCTATCTATCTATCTATCTATCTATCTATCTATCTATCTATCTCCATTCATCCATCATTCATATAGCTCCATCCATCCATCCATCCATCCACACTTACTTAATTTTCCCGGGCCCCTGGCCATATCCTTTAGCCTCCAGTTTCCTGTAAAAATTGCGAAGTTTTGCCTCAAAGTCTCTGCGGTATGGAGCCGGCGCTCTGGCCCTCTGCAAGCCTATCAAAACACACATAATACCGCTGCATATAATCACACATCAGTCTACAGATGAACATTTCCTAATTCGAAAATGTCTTACAATTCATTAAAATGAAATAAAAGCATGTTTTTTATAGGCAAGAAGCCAAAGAAAAGATACATTTAACACGTCTAGGGCCATCAAAGGGAAAACAACAAAGCAAATGGAGCAGGAGCAGAGCCATGCTGTGAAATAATTCCACTTATTCTCTGAGCGTTCTCATCAAACACCAGCTAGCAGAAGCGCACGAACAGGCTCATTAAACTGGTGCTATCAGCACAGCGGGACGTCCGCCGTGAAATCAAGTGGCTTTAACTCGTGTCTCACTGGTGTGTGAGTGTGTGTGATCAAGCACGTTTCTGAAAGAACGTCTTGACGTGAGGATTTGTTAAAACATGAGGGAACTGGAAGACTAGCCAAAAACACAGAGGAACTGATGCGGGGAACGATTGCTCTCGCTGTTTTAGGGGGGGAAGCCTTTTCTGTGTTTTGACATGCAGTGCTACACACAACAGACTGGCTCATGTTTCCACAGACAAACACAATATCCCTCATTTAAATAATTTATGCGCAGAATAAAGGGGCGGGGCCTGGTTGAGTTAGTTAGTCGTGTGTTAAAACTGGCGGTTATGGTGAGGGGCGGGACATTTCCCAAACACCAATCACAACACACTGCTCCAGCCGACCAATCAGAGCACAGTGTGCTTTTTAGAAGGCGGGGAAGACAGTCTGACAGACTGGGAAGAGAGGAGCCGCAACAATGGAGAATATGAGGAAATAATGTGTTTTTGAAGGCTTTGAAAAAGGGCATGATAGGTCGCCTTTAAAGGTGCAGTGTGTAGTATTTATGAGGATCTACTGACAGAAATGCAATATAATACACATCTCAGTGGAGTATAAAGACCTTACATAATGAGCCGTTATGTTTTTATGACCTTAGTATGAGCCGTTTATATCTACACACACTGCGGGTCCCTTACAGTGAAGCCGCCATTTTGCGCCGCCATGTTTCTACAGTAGCCCTAAAGGGACAAACTTCTCTACAGAGCGCTAGTCACTCTCTGCTGTCTCAGACCATGACATGTTTGTCCTGTGTGGGCCACCGTATCTTCTCAATGTGCTCCGAAAGGGAGGGGTGAGCGGTTGCAATTCACAACCTAACCACTAGATGCCGCCAAAACTTACACACTGCACCTTTAACGTTGACACAAATCACTTTTAGCACATCTATAGTCTTTTTCTTTCATGAAACCGGACCAAAAATATGATACCTTTTCTTTTACACATGCCATTTTTTGTTGGCTACAAAGCTAGAACTATCAGTAATTCAAAAAATATACTAGGTGTAGACTAGCCCAATTATAAAAGTCTTGCAATTAAATATGATTTCCAACCCGTTGGATGTGATCGTACCAGGTGAGCTCTGAGGCGAGGATCCAGGAGAGCAGCGTGGAGAGAAGCTGAGGCCGGGGTGGAAGGAGTGAGATGGAATAAACGACATGATCTCCTCATCAAACAGACTGCAGGACACAGAAGAAAACATTCAAATGCTTCAAAATTAAGATGTTTCATGATTCTGAAAGAGTCTCTTCTGCTCACTAAAGCTGCGTTTATCTGATCATAACTCCAGTAAACAGTGTAATATTCCTCCAGTGTAGATCAGCTGTTCTCTATGTGAATATACAGTAAAGTGTCATTTATTCCTGTGATCTTCAGCATCATTACTCCAGTCTTCAGTGTCACACGTGTGGAATTGCAAAGCTCACATAATTATGAATAAATAAATACATAAATATACGAAGAAATGTAAAAAAAACAAACAAAAAAATTATTTATACTTTTATTTCCTTATTTATGTATAATAGTATTATTTCCCACCTTTATTTATCGTTTCATTTATTTATTTATACAATTATTTATTTCCACATGTATTTATTTATACATTTATTTGTCTGTATGGTAATGAGTCGGGCATTTTTACCTCAAAAAACACCTTTTAAAAAGTGTGTGGGACAGGTGTGTGTGTGTGTTATACCCCTTTTCCACCAAAGCAGTGCTAGAGCTAGATCGGAGCCAGAGTCTAGTTTCAAATCGGTTCTTTGTGTTTCCACACCCAAAGCCCCAGCTCCGAGCCAGGAAAAGTGGTTCTTAAGTAGCACCAAAACATTGCTGGGCTAGAACAGGGCTAGAAGTAAGAACCGATTACGTCAGGCGCTGGGGGCGGGGTCAACAAGACCAACACAGACTTGAGATTTACATTTACATTTATGCATTTAGCAGACGCTTTTATCCAAAGCGACTTACAACTTGGGGGAACATGAAGCGATTGGTCATGAAGAGTCGAGAAGCGCAATAAGAGCCTGAAATCCTGAGACTGTGTACATTGCTCAGTGTAGCACAGGCTAGAGTGGGGAGGGAAGAAGAAAGAGGAAGAGGAGAGGAATTTTTTTTAATTTCTTTTTTTCTTTTTTTCTTTTTTTATGAGGTTAAGTGCTCACGGAAGAGCTGAGTTTTAAGTTGACTTTTGAATGATGTCAATGATTCTGCGTTTCGGATGGTGTTGGGAAGATCGTTCCACCAGCTGGGAACGTTGAATGAAAATGTTCTGGAAAGGGATTTTTTCCCCCTCTGTGATGGGACCATAAGCCGTCGTTCCTTTGCTGAGCGAAGGCTTCTGGTGGGGGTGTGGATTTGTAGAATGGAGTCAAAGTAAGCAGGAGCTGTGCGCGTGGTGGCTCTGTGTGCAAGCGTCAGCGCCTTAAACTTGATGAGAGCAGCGAGTGGTAGCCAGTGCAGGGAAATGAAGAGAGGTGTGGGTCCTTTTGGGCTTGTTGAAGACAAGACGTGCTGCTGCATTCTGGATCATTCGAAGTGATTGGATCGCACAAGAGGGGAGTCCAACCAGAAGAGCATTGCAGTAGTCAAGTCTAGAAATAACCAGGGCCTGGACAAGAAGCTGTGTTGCGTGCTCTGTTAGGAACGGTCTAATCTTCCTGATGTTGTGGAGCGCAAACCGGCATGAGCGAGCGGTCTTAGAAATGTGTTCTCTGAAGGACAGCTGGTCATCAAATGTTACTCCAAGATTTCTGACTGACTTTGATGGGGAAATCAAGGATGTACCTAACTGGATGGTGAAGTCATGTTGTATGGTGGGACTGGCGGGGAAGATGAGAAACTCAGTCTTTGCCAGGTTAAGCTGCAGGTGATGTTTTCTCATCCATGCAGAGATGTCAGCCAGACAGCTGGAGATTCGTGCAGCTACTGTGGGGTCGTCTGGGTGAAATGAAAGGTAGAGTTGAGTGTCATCAGCATAGCAGTGGTATGAGAAGCCATGTGCCTGAATGATGGGTCCCAATGAAGTAGTGTAGATGGAGAAGAGGAGAGGACCAAGCACTGAGCCCTGGGGAACCCCAGTGGTCAGTGGATGTGCTTGGGATTCCTCACCTCTCCAGGCAACCTTGAAAGACCGACCTGTGAGATAGGACTCAAACCAACGGAGTGGAGTCCCTGTGATGCCCAGTGATGAGAGGGTGGACAGAAGAATCTGATGATTGACCGTGTCAAAGGCCGCAGATAGATCGAGCAGGACGAGGACTGATGATTAGGAGATCCGCCATTGTTGAAATAGCAGCTAATGGAGCTAACAGCTGCTGCTCGTTTGTAATCTCCGTCTATACAAATTACGGCGAACTGCATGAATGCGTTGGATTCGCTGTGTTTTGATGCTGATGTAGGATCGTAAAGCCATGTGAATCAATAGTAACGCAACGTTTGCATTGTTGATGGAAGGCATGTTGGTGCTGTGCAGAGACCGATCGCCGTATCATAACGAGTCCAGCGAGAGCATATGACTCCTTATGCTTTTGATTCACTCATGCGTTTTTTTTATATATCATACGTGGATCGGTCTGCGCAGCGCCGGTGCATCTCGAACAAGCCTGGTGTGTGTGTGTTTCCTGCTGCCCAGGGTTGCCAGGTTTTCACAACAAAACCCACCCAATTGCTACTCAAAACAAGCCCAATCGCATTTCAGAGGGGCTTCAACGGTAAAAATCACATTTGGGGATAAAATATGTGTTTTTTTGGCATGGTTGCCTACTAAAATTCGCATTCCCGGGGCTAAATATCACAATTGGGGTCGCTTCAACCCGCGGACATGAAAAACAGCCCGTGGAAAAGGGGCTTTAGTGATCCTTCAGAAATGCCTTTACTGTCACTTGAATCAATTTAATGTATCTACACTCTAAAAAAATGGTGAACCGCTGAAGAACCGCTGAAGAACAACTGAAGAACCACAGAAGAACCACTGAAGAACCACTGAAGAACCGCTGAAGAACCACTGAAGAACCACAGAAGAACCGCAGAAGAACCACTGAAGAACCACTGAAGAACCGCAGAAGAACCACTGAAGAACCACTGAAGAACCGCTGAAGAACCACTGAAGAACCACAGAAGAACCGCTGAAGAACCACTGAAGAACCACTGAAGCACCACTGAAGAACCGCTGAAGAACCACTGAAGAACCACTGAAGAACCGCTGAATAACCACTGAAGAACCGCTGAAGAACCACTGAAGAACCACTGAAGAACCGCAGAAGAACCACTGAAGAACCACTGAAGAACCACTGAAGAACCGCTGAAGAACCACTGAAGAACCACAGAAGAACCGCTGAAGAACCACTGAAGAACCGCAGAAGAACCACTGAAGCACCACTGAAGAACCGCTGAAGAACCGCTGAAGAACCACTGAAGCACCACTGAAGAACCACTGAAGAACCACTGAAGAACCGCTGAATAACCACTGAAGAACCACTGAAGAACCGCTGAAGAACCGCTGAAGAACCACTGAAGAACCGCTGAAGAACCACAGAAGAACCGCTGAAGAACCACTGAAGAACCACTGAAGAACCACTGAAGAACCACTGAAGAACCGCTGAAGAACCACTGAAGAACCGCTGAAGAACCACAGAAGAACCGCTGAAGAACCACTGAAGAACCACTGAAGAACCGCTGAAGAACCACTGAAGAACCGCTGAAGAACCACAGAAGAACCGCTGAAGAACCGCAGAAGAACCACTGAAGAACCACTGAAGAACCACTGAAGAACCACTGAAGCACCACTGAAGAACCGCTGAAGAACCACTGAAGAACCGCTCCAATAACATTTAATTATTGGAGGTTTTACTCTGATTTTGCATTTGACTGATTTTATTCATTTTGAGGAGTACAGAATCTTTATTGTGCGATTGAGATAAATAAATGCTCACATTTAGTCTAGAACTACAATAACCCTCATGTTCACACACACGCCTCTGCACTTATTATTCTCAGCATGAGGGCAGGAGAGCTGTCAGTCAAATTAATGTGAAAAAGT
>CM042260.1:1885000-1900000 GCA_023566225.1 Romanogobio albipinnatus | reverse complement strand
GTGGGTCAGTGGATGAAAAAAAGCGCATGGTCTAGAGAAGCGTTTTATAAAAGTTGAACTTCTGCATGTTTAGAATGACAAAACGCTGCAAAAGACGTGCAAGACGTCCGTCTAGTGCGCTTAAATTGAAATACAAGCAGCGCAGTGGAATGGAAAAACACATTCACATGAACGGAAAATGACCATGGTATAATCCACATAATCTACGGCTAGCTGTGCATTAAACCATTTGAATGAATACATTCAAATATATAGTAAAGTGTCATCTATTCCTGTGATCAAAGCTGAATTTATCATCATTATGTGTTGACATACCACCACACCTGTCCCTATCCCTACCCTTAAACTTACCCATACCACCACACCTGTCCCTAACCCTACCCTTAAACTTACCCATACCACCACACCTGTCCCTAACCCTACCCTTAAATTTACCCATACCACCACACCTGTCCCTAACCCTACCCTTAAACTTACCCATACCACCACACCTGTCCCTAACCCTACCCTTAAATTTACCCATACCACCACACCTGTCCCTAACTCTACCCTTAAACTTACCCATATCACCACACCTGTCCCTAACTCTACCCTTAAACTTACCCATACCACCACACCTGTCCCTAACCCTACCCTTAAACTGACCCACACCACCACACCTGTCCCTAACCCTACCCTTAAACTTACCCACACCACCACACCTGTCCCTAACCCTACCCTTAAACTTACCCATACCACCACACCTGTCCCTAACCCTACCCTTAAACTTACCCATATCACCACACCTGTCCCTAACCCTACCCTTAAACTTACCCACACCACCACACCTGTCCCTAACCCTACCCTTAAACTTACCCATACCACCACACCTGTCCCTAACCCTACCCTAAAAACTTACCCATATCACCACACCTGTCCCTAACCCTACCCTTAAACTTACCCATACCACCACACCTGTCCCTAACCCTACCCTTAAACTTACCCATATCACCACACCTGTCCCTATCCCTACCCTTAAACTAACCCATACCACCACACCTGTCCCTAACCCTACCCTTAAACTTACCCATATCACCACACCTGTCCCTAACCCTACCCTTAAACTTACCCACACCACCACACCTGTCCCTAACCCTACCCTTAAACTTACCCATACCACCACACCTGTCCCTAACCCTACCCTTAAACTTACCCATACCACCACACCTGTCCCTAACCCTACCCTTAAACTTACCCATACCACCACACCTGTCCCTAACCCTACCCTTAAACTTACCCATACCACCACACCTGTCCCTAACCCTACCCTTAAACTTACCCATACCACCACACCTGTCCCTAACCCTACCCTTAAACTTACCCATACCACCACACATGTCCCTAACCCTACCCTTAAACTTACCCATATCACCACACCTGTCCCTAACCCTACCCTTAAACTTACCCATATCACCACACCTGTCCCTAACCCTACCCTTAAACTTACCCATACCACCACACCTGTCCCTAACCCTACCCTTAAACTTACCCAAATCACCACACCTGTCCCTAACCCTACCCTTAAACTTACCCATATCACCACACCTGTCCCTAACCCTACCCTTAAACTTACCCACACCACCACACCACCACACCACCACACCTGTCCCTAACCCTACCCTTAAACTTACCCATACCACCACACCTGTCCCTAACCCTACCCTTAAACTTACCCATATCACCACACCTGTCCCTAACCCTACCCTTAAACTTACCCACACCACCACACCTGTCCCTAACCCTACCCTTAAACTTACCCATACCACCACACCTGTCCCTAACCCTACCCTTAAACTTACCCATATCACCACACCTGTCCCTAACCCTACCCTTAAACTTACCCATATCACCACACCTGTCCCTAACCCTACCCTTAAACTTACCCACACCACCACACCTGTCCCTAACCCTACCCTTATACTTACCCATACCACCACACCTGTCCCTAACCCTACCCTTAAACTTACCCATATCACCACACCTGTCCCTAACCCTACCCTTAAACTTACCCATACCACCACACCTGTCCCTAACCCTACCCTTAAACTTACCCATACCACCACACCTGTCCCTAACCCTACCCTTAAACTTACCCATATCACCACACCTGTCCCTAACCCTACCCTTAAACTTACCCATACCCCCACACCTGTCCCTAACCCTACCCTTAAACTTACCCATATCACCACACCTGTCCCTAACCCTACCCTTAAACTTACCCATACCACCACACCTGTCCCTAACCCTACCCTTAAACTTACCCATATCACCACACCTGTCCCTAACCCTACCCTTAAACTTACCCATACCACCACACCTGTCCCTAACCCTACCCTTAAACTTACCCACACCACCACACCTGTCCCTAACCCTACCCTTAAACTTACCCATACCACCACACCTGTCCCTAACCCTACCCGTATCCCACCTCAATATCAGCAAAGGTGTTTTGCAATACAATTTGAACACAGTAAGTACATTGTAATTATTTTTTTGATGTAAGTACATAGTACTTAAGGCCACCTAATTTAAAGTGGGGCCATTCCACTCAATGATCCAATAATAAATACAAAGTTTTTTTCCCTTTCTTTCATTCTTCAGGTTCTTCCACACACTCTCGTGTGTGTTGACTGACCTAGAGGCACTGAATCCGGCTGGTTTTGACTCCTGACGGCTGATCCCAGAACATTTCCAGGTCTGCTCCCCAGAGACGCTCCTCTGCTGCGGGACACGTCTGATGCCTGAGACAACACAACACATGATCGAGTATGATAGGGCCCAAACGCTTGTAAATCATCCGGCCAATCAAAGCAGTTCTTCTTTTGAACTGAAGCACACAGACATCACTACAACTCAGTGAAGCCTCGCCTTATTTGCGTATGCCTTTACTGCTAATATTTTATATTATGGCATAGACGTTTGTGGAAGTAACATCTGGACTTGTATCGAGAGCAGCGTTCTCTGTTAGATCAAATAAATCCCATTTGTGGGAGAATATGAGCTTTGTAACTTTGCAGATCTTTAAAGAAATCTGAAAACATGAAATATGTTTAGTGTGTATGTGTTGCACCTCTCCAGCACTGTAGCTGCGCAGTCTCTGTAAGTGTTGTCTGTGTGTGAGGTGGTTGGGCAGTCGTCCGTTCTGAAGGGGAATCCTGGGGTCAATGAAGGTCGTGGCCCGACTGTTGTGGTCCACGAAGAATGACTAAAGCAAAACACACACACACACACACACACACACACACACACACACACACACACACACACACACACACACACACACACACACACGTCATCAACAAGCCTATTCTACCCATCACTACTACTGGGGCCCGTTCTTCGTACCTCGCTAACTCAGCCGGATTTGATTGTTGACGATTTGGCGTGATCTTGGATTGTTTGGTTCTTCGACGCTCATCCTGGACTTGCTGTCATAGCAACAGCTCCAGAAGCTCAAACCTGCTCGAGCGGGTGATTTCATGTGAACAGGATTAGATCGCATCTTGAGGTGATACTTAAAATCTGTCCCAGCCACTGCTACTTTATTACAAGAGTTCATTACTGAACCAGGGCAATAATAATCATTTTAAATAATAATAATATACACATGTTAAATTGTATATGTATATGAGAATGTATATAATATTATAATGTTGTGTATAATACTATAGACACAGCCACTTGATTGAACGATTTATTTGTGATGGAATAATTAGGGATGGCTTGATGCAGAGAATTTGATCTTGACCCTTAAGAAACTTTAATACTGTCACGTTACAAATCTGCTTCAAATTGAATTAAAAATTGAATTACAACATTGACATAAAAATGTAAAGGGTGTACAAATACTGTATAAAATCATGAATATAAATAATTGGTAATCATGTAAAAAAAAAAAAAACATTTATTATTGATCTATTATAACTTTTATGTTGGTTTGGTCGCTGTTTCCTTATAAAGCTCCAGATATTCGTGGGTTTTTTTGTGCAAGTTTTTTTGCCAGGTGGCTTTTTTAATTATATGATGTCATTACGTTGCTGTCTTGATGCCAGCCAATCGCTGCACTGCTGATCATGGTTTCGAGTATCGATCATCTGCCCTCTTCAGGGAACACAAGAACGCGCAGTGATCTTAGATCATTTAATCCAGATATTTAAATCCAATCCGCAAATTCGTTTGAAGAACCAAATTAGCCAGACATCAGTAATCAGGATTAAAAGATCTGGGATCTGTCAAATCATCTCAGATGTGTTAAGGGAGGTATGAAGAACGGACCCCAGGAGTGTGTGTCTGAGCAGTGTGTAAGACTCACCTTGCCCTGCGGGTCTGTTTTGATCTCCCATCCTCTCGGGAGCTCCAGCTGAGTGTCTGCGAACTTGTTGAGGAAAGTGACGAGGTCACGGTTGTGTTGATATCGCTCAAAGTTGCGCGCGTCTCGGCGTATTTTCAGAATCATGTGCTTCAGACACGTGCTGTTGGTAAACATCCGATATGCACCCTGAGGGGAAAGAGACAAACAAATGAATACATAACACCGTTTGTAAAATATTTAAGCTATAAAAATATCTTATAAATGAAGGAATGACCTGCTCCATTATTGTTTATCCTGCTTTGTTATTTATTAAAGGCTATTTCATGCATTCTGCTTTATTGACACTGTTCAAGAGTTGATTCTCATGATAAACATGACCAGAAAAACACTCCTTCAGGATTCAGTGTATTTGGCACAGAAATACTCCGTCATACGTGTTTTTTTCTGGTCATGTTTATCATGAGAATCAACTCTTGAACTCAGGATGTTTTTTCTGGGTCCCAGGAGGATATAGTGAAGAATATGCAATGTTATTTTACATTTGATTACTTTATTCTCAGTCTGCATGTGACGATCATATCAATGCATGCTATGGTGTGTGTTATCAAACCAAACACACACTGGGACTTCAGTATAATCATGATTATTCAATCAATGCCTGGTGTTTATGAGTAAGATCTGCATGCAGTAACTGAAGCAGAATAAAGAGAGCTCGACACAGAAACACACACAGAGATCCGCACAGATCCACTTCTCCCTCCGCACGCTTTATCTGTGACTGGTTAATGTCTGTTATCTATCTCCTCTTCAGCAGGGGAGCTTATGTGATCAATAAAGAGGGAATCTGCAAATAGTTCAGTCGATATCAGCCTTCAACTAAAGTGCAATGCTTGTGGACAGTGTCAGTTCGCAAGCGCTCGACTGATTCCGGGAACATCCTCACCGTGTCTGGATACACTGGAGCAGATAAAGACACGAGTAAATACATTCAATGGCTACCCAGCGAACAGGGAACGCTCTGGGAAAGTTATGAACAAACGCTCTTCAACAATAAACGAACAACCACTGACCACTGACCAACACACACCTGCTCTAAAGTCAATAGTGCAGTATTAGTGTGTTATTTAAAGAGTGTGTTAGTGATATGAGTCTATACGTGGAGCACAACACACACACACACACACACACACACATTGATTATTACACACACAGGGACACACAACAGCACACACACACACACACACACACACACACACATTATGATTATTACACACACAGGGACGCACAGCAGCACACACACACACACACACACACACACACACACACACACTGATTATTACACACACAGGGACGCACAGCAGTAGCACACACACACACACACACACACACACTGATTATTACACACACAGGGACACAAAGCAGCACACACACACACACACATTATGATTATTACACACACAGGGACGCACAGCAGCACACACACACACACACACACACACACTGATTATTACACACACAGGGACGCACAGCAGTAGCACACACACACACACACACACACTGATTATTACACACACAGGGACACAAAGCAGCACACACACACACACACACACACACATTATGATTATTACACACACATATTTATTATTGGATCATTGAGCGGAATGGCCCCACTTTATATTAGGTGGCCTTAAGTACTATGTACTTACATCAAAAAATAATTACAATGTACTTACTGTGTTCAAATTGTATTGCAAAACACCTTTGCTGATATTGAGGTGGGATACGGGTAGGGTTAGGGACAGGTGTGGTGGTATGGGTAAGTTTAAGGGTAGGGTTAGGGACAGGTGTGGTGGTGTGGGTAAGTTTAAGGGTAGGGTTAGGGGCAGGTGTGGTGGTATGGGTAAGTTTAAGGGTAGGGTTAGGGGCAGGTGTGGTGGTATGGGTAAGTTTAAGGGTAGGGTTAGGGACAGGTGTGGTGGTATGGGTAAGTTTAAGGGTAGGGTTAGGGACAGGTGTGGTGATATGGGTAAGTTTAAGGGTAGGGTTAGGGACAGGTGTGGGGGTATGGGTAAGTTTAAGGGTAGGGTTAGGGACAGGTGTGGTGGTATGGGTAAGTTTAAGGGTAGGGTTAGGGACAGGTGTGGTGGTGTGGGTAAGTTTAAGGGTAGGGTTAGGGACAGGTGTGGGGGTATGGGTAAGTTTAAGGGTAGGGTTAGGGACAGGTGTGGTGGTATGGGTAAGTTTAAGGGTAGGGTTAGGGACAGGTGTGGGGGTATGGGTAAGTTTAAGGGTAGGGTTAGGGACAGGTGTGGTGGTATGGGTAAGTTTAAGGGTAGGGTTAGGGACAGGTGTGGGGGTATGGGTAAGTTTAAGGGTAGGGTTAGGGACAGGTGTGGTGGTATGGGTAAGTTTAAGGGTAGGGTTAGGGACAGGTGTGGGGGTATGGGTAAGTTTAAGGGTAGGGTTAGGGACAGGTGTGGGGGTATGGGTAAGTTTAAGGGTAGGGTTAGGGACAGGTGTGGGGGTATGGGTAAGTTTAAGGGTAGGGTTAGGGACAGGTGTGGTGGTATGGGTAAGTTTAAGGGTAGGGTTAGGGACAGGTGTGGTGGTATGGGTAAGTTTAAGGGTAGGGTTAGGGACAGGTGTGGTGGTATGGGTAAGTTTAAGGGTAGGGTTAGGGACAGGTGTGGTGGTATGGGTAAGTTTAAGGGTAGGGTTAGGGACAGGTGTGGTGGTGTGGGTAAGTTTAAGGGTAGGGTTAGGGACAGGTGTGGGGGTATGGGTAAGTTTAAGGGTAGGGTTAGGGACAGGTGTGGTGTATGGGTAAGTTTAAGGGTAGGGTTAGGGACAGGTGTGGTGATATGGGTAAGTTTAAGGGTAGGGTTAGGGACAGGTGTGGGGGTATGGGTAAGTTTAAGGGTAGGGTTAGGGACAGGTGTGGTGGTATGGGTAAGTTTAAGGGTAGGGTTAGGGACAGGTGTGGGGGTATGGGTAAGTTTAAGGGTAGGGTTAGGGACAGGTGTGGTGGTATGGGTAAGTTTAAGGGTAGGGTTAGGGACAGGTGTGGTGTATGGGTAAGTTTAAGGGTAGGGTTAGGGACAGGTGTGGGGGTATGGGTAAGTTTAAGGGTAGGGTTAGGGACAGGTGTGGTGGTATGGGTAAGTTTAAGGGTAGGGTTAGGGTTAGGGAAGTGTGGTGTAAGGGAAGTGTCAACTGTGTAATTACAAATGTAACTACAGAAATTAATTACAGACGTAATTACATGCAGGTATTTTTTAAAATGTAAGTACAATGTAAAAACATGTATGTACACAATAAGTGCATTGTATCAAATGATTAATTCAAATGTTAGTACATAGTAGTTAAGGCCACCTAATATAAAGTGGGTCCAAATGTTCTCAGAACATATTTTTGTTAGTTCAATAGTTTGTCAGTTATTGGTACAGGAATACACATGCATGAAGCGTCTCGTCGTGACTCACGTAGTTGGCGTGGAGGACGGTGAAGAACTCTGGGTGTGTGACGAACTTGACGGCGGGACACTGGAGCAGCAGCGTGACGTTCTGAGCGCTCACCGGAGACGAGCAGCCTTCTCTCCTCTGATCTACACACAGGCACAAACATCGACAGTCACCACCACACATTCATCAACACCGCCTCAGTCCATGGGAGCATTTATCACCATGACGACATCTTTCAAATTAAATGAATGATTATCTCACTCAAACACAAAAACTACAGCCAATTTGCTCATTTACATGCTTTTTTCAAAACTGAATAAGACTGAGATTTGCTACATTTCTGAAATATTCTTTAAGATTAAATTCCATTTAAAAAAAAAATTACATGCAGATGAAATCCTAGAGAGGTGTTAGTCTTTAAATTTCAGTATCATCTATACTAATGGGAAAACTTGCAATGTGCATCATGTGATATTTACTGCAGTGAATTATAAAGGAAACACATTATGGGCTGTATTTCACTGATCTGAGCTCATGGTCTGAAGCTCACGGCGCAGGAGCTCTTAGGGCGCGTCCGAATCCAAAGGGTCGTCCCTCATCTCTTAATGAGTCATGGGTGTGTTTTGGGCATAACGGGCAATAAACCAATCAGAGCCTCATCTCCCTTTCCCTTTAAAAGCCAGTTGTGCTGCATCATGAGAGGATTCACTGTTGACATGAGGAGAGACTGAACGCTTCCAGAGAGGAATCCTTTTATTTTTTATACATGTGTGTGTGTGTGTGTGTGTGTGTGTGTGTGTGTGTGAGAGAGAGAGTGTGTGTGGGCATGTGAAATATCAGGACACAAATGTGTATAATGACATGGGTATTACAAAAAGAGGGTGAAAAATGAGGATGTTCCCCTTGTCCTCACTTTTCAAAATACGGTTTGTACGGTATAAAAAACATTAAGCCTATGGAATTTCCCCACATTTCACAAAACCCCCCCAGTGTGTGTGTGTGTGTGTGTGTGTGCACTGCTGCGCGTCCCCAGTGTTGGGGAGTAGTTAACTACAAGTGGCGATGCTACTAACTTAACTACATTTTTCATTAGCTTGTCAGTAGCTCAGTTGCTTTTAAAACAATGTAGCTTTTCCAGTAGCTAACTACTTTTTCCAGCAAGTAGCTGTGTAGCGCGACCAAAAGCTACGTTGCGTTTTGTGTTTTGATGAGCCTGCAATGCATTGAAGCAGCACAGTGTTTTCTTCTTATTTGATCACATACTAACATTGCGTGTTACCGCCATCTATTGTTTCATCGCGCATATTGCGGCTTTACGGTTCACAGAGAAGAGATCGTCTGATGATTATGTAATGGACGTACAGGAGTGGGTTGATAACTTCACACAAATCGACTAGTAAAGGTTACACTTGATATATACAAACAAAAGATTAAAAAAGACTCGAAAAAAAGTCGAAGACTTCAAGCACATACAGGTGAATAATAGCCTTTTTAAATTGATTATCCTGCTATATATATATATATATATATATATATATATATATATATATATATATATATATATATATATATATATATATATATATATATATATATATATATATATATATATATATATATATATATATATACACACTCACCTAAAGGATTATTAGTAACATCACACTAATACTGTGTTTGAACCTTTGGCCTTCAGAACTGCCTTAATTCTACGTGGCATTGATTCAACAAGGAGCTGAAAGCATTCTTTAGAAATGTTGGCCCATATTGATAGGATAGCATCTTGCAGTTGATGGAGATTTGTGGGATGCACATCCAGGGCACGAAGCTCCCGTTCCACCACATCCCAAAGATGCTCTATTGGGTTGAGATCTGGGGACTGTGGGACGGCCATTTTAGTCCAGTGAACTCATTGTCATGTTCAAGAAACCAATTTGAAAGGATTCGAGCTTTGTGACATGGGGCATTATCCTGCTGGAAGTAGCCATCAGAGGATGGGCACATGGTGGTCATAAAGGGATGGACATGGTCAGAAAAAATGCTCAGGTAGGCCGTGGCATTTAAACCATGCCCAATTGGGACTAAGGGGCCTAAAGTGTGCCAAGAAAACATCCCCCACACCATTACACCACCACCACCAGCCTGCACAGTGGTAACAAGGCATGATGGATCCATGTTCTCATTCTGTTTACGCCAAATTCTGACTCTATCATCTGAATGTCTCAACAGAAATCCAGACTCATCAGACCAGGCAACATTTTTCCAGTCTTCAACTGTCCAATTTTGGTGAGCTGGTGCAAATTGTAGCCTCTTTTTCCTATTTGTAGTGGAGATGAGTGGTACCCGGTGGGGTCTTCTGCTGTTGTAGCCCATCCGCCTCAAGGTTGTGCGTGTTGTGGCTTCACAAATGCTTTGCTGCATACCTCGGTTGTAACGAGTGGTTATTTCAGTCAAAGTTGCTCTTCTATCAGCTTGAATCAGTCGGCCCATACTCCTCTGACCTCTAGCATCAACAAGGCATTTTGGTCCACAGGACGGCCCCATACTGGATGTGTTTCCCTTTTCACACCATTCTTTGTAAACCCTAGAAATGGTTGTGCGTGAAAATCCCAGTAACTGAGCAGATTGTGAAATACTCAGACCGGCCCGTCTGGCACCAACAACCATGCCACGCTCAAAATTGCTTAAATCCCCTTTCTTTCCCATTCCGACATTCAGTTTGGAGTTCAGGAGATTGTCTTAACCAGGACCACACCCCTAAATGCATTGAAGCAACTGCCATGTGATTGGTTGATTAGATCATTGCATTAATGAGAAATTGAACAGGTGTTCCTAATAATCCTGTAGGTGAGTGTGTGTATATATATATATATATATATATATATATATATATATATATATATATAAAATCAAGAATGAATGGGTTTCAGAATGAATTCCATAATGTTCACGCAACAGCCCATAATTCACGTCTCAGAGCGGCTCTGATCACACACCATCACTGCACATGCTGAGTTTACCTGCATGTTTGTCTACTCCTGTGTATCCAAGTTGCTTATATTTTGTTCTTGCATTGATGAGACATGACATTTGTAGCGATTTTGCACTTTGACAATCAGTTTGAGATATTAGACTACATTTGAGTATTGTATATTTGGATAGTTTACAAAATAAAACTTTACTCTTATCATAATTGTATTGCATTGTGTTGTTTTAAACCCCCAACATTTAACTTAAAACATTCTTCATTAACCATTATTCAGTTATTTGTAAATATGCAATTTAATTGTAAAAAAAAAAAAAAAATTCAAAGTAATTTCGATGTAGCTAGCTACATTTTGGTAGTAACTTGTAGGGTATCTAACTACTTTTTCAGAAGGGTAGCTTGACTGTAGTTTAACTACTTTCATTTATAAGTAGCTTGTCAAACTACAGTTTCAGAGTAGCTTCCCCAACACTGATTAAAATGAAGAAAATTTTCTAAAAGTGGCAATAAAGCGCCTAACGTTTAATAATATTAAAAGCATGTATTGTGTAGGGTCAAGGGTCGGTGTAGGGAGGGCTTTTATTGTCCACATTTAGGCAGCATCCATTTAATAATTTGAATAAATATAATCATTTACACTGTTATTATTGCACCCTGTTAATGTACAACAATACTGAGGGGCAAATAGCGTGTATCTGTAAAAAGAAAGGATAAATTGCATGTAATTACTATTTACACATTTGCACTTGGTGTATATAGCAATTATCGCTAAGAATATGTTATTTTCACTAAGTGCAAATAGCCTTGTAAGAAACTGTTAGGAAGAGTTTTTTTGTGCAAATGTAAAAAAGAAACAGAATTTGTAATGAATGAATGAATGCATCTGAGTTGACGCTTAGAATAGGACTATCTTCTGTCTACTGGCATCTCACCTTCTGGATCAATTATTAATGGAGATTCATACATTTTTAAGTTGAAATTAAAAATCACACGATCTGTTTCCCAACGCAAACGCAGCGTCTGAAGGGGCCGACCTGCAGCTTGTGGTGTGGATTCGGTCTCTGCGTCTCCAGCGGTGTTTCTCTCGGGCCCACGGCCGGCCGGCTCGTCTTCAGTGGCCATCGTCCTCTGGATGTTCTGATACCTGCGCACAAAACAACATCAGCGCTCCTGAGGAAAACACTACCGGAAAACACTGGCTTCAAAGAACAGACAGAAATGTCATCCATCCCCGCTCTCTAGGAGGGAGATGTTCTGGCCTTTTCACAGTCTGCTTGCACCTTATCTTATCTATGGATCATATTTTTATAACTGTTTTAGTTTCATCATTTTATTCTTAACTCTCTTTACATCTGTTACTTTTTTCTTGATTTACCCCGAAAGAATGGAAGTGAAATGTGACAACATGCCCCATAGGTGGGGTACATTGTAACATGACCAAATAACAGCTTAAAATGTTACCTGATATAATCAAAGAAATATACAAGAGAAACTAAAATATTTTGTCAACAAAATACAATTATTAACATTTTTAAATAAAATAATGGCATTTTTGAATCATTAAAAATATAAGCATTTTTGAGTTTGACTACAAACACCGCTAAATACAGAGTTCCAAACATAATAATAATTAATAATTTCTGAACATTAACTCTCAGTCATTATTCACCCTTGTCTCATGGTTTCTCAAAAGAATTCATAAAAGTATAGAATATAATGGCGTATTTCTAATAGGGGCTCATGTGTTAACACACACCCCGCCTGCTCCACTGGGATGTAAACCGCGGCTCGTGTCTTCTGCTGTCAGATCAGCATTAAACAACCATCTCAACTGTTAAATAACAGATGTAAGATTAAAATAATATTGCATTTGTCTTATTTTAAATAAACACAAAAAACAGAGATGAAAAATAAACTTAAGTAGGAAACTTACTTTTGCTATGGTTCAATACATGTTCAGTGATATCTTCCAGAGATTTTATAATTTTGGTGCTATTTTTTCTCTAAATAATGTTGATATGGCAACTAGTAAATACACTAAGTTTCGTCATTCTGGCATGTGTGGAAAGGGTTAAAACATGCGTGTTACAACTAACCCCGCGTTAGGTTGTGCCCCGTGCTCCCCTACATCTCCCATAATCCTTTGCCCGGACTCATTAGCACTCACTGTTTACACCTGTGTCTCATTTCCCTGTTCACTTCACCCTATAATAGCCAGGTGATCTCAGTCATTCATTGTGAAGTCTTGTTAGTTGTATCACTGCATTTCTGAGCGTTTCCCTGGTTTCTTGGCTGAAGGCTCTGGGCTGGCGGCCATCTTCTCCAAAGACACAGGCTCGGCGGCCATCTTGTCCGAGGACACAGGCTCGGCGGCCATCTTGTCCGAGGACACAGGCTCGGCGGCCATCTTGTCCGAGGACACAGGCTCGGCGGCCATCTTGTCCGAGGACACAGGGGGTGCTTCTCAATATCCCTCCTCGTTTCCTCACTCCTCCGTCCTTCATCCTATGACCCGGAAACCGACCGAGCTCAGCCATCTTGTAGGACATCTCAATTCTCTAATTGCACCTTGAGGAGGTGAGGATGGAGGAGTGAGTAGGCTTCCTGAGGAGTCATGAGCGAGGATACACGGGTGTATCCTTTAGTCAATGTGTATCATCGACTAAACGTGAAGCGAAATTCTCCTCCCCCTTCACATCTTGCCACGGTTTATCCATTATTATTATTATGTTTACATGTACAAGACACAAATGTATGTCAAATAACAACAACTGACAGTTGCAGAATTATACTAAAGCACAAGAAAATGAAAGAAACAAACTAAAACAACAAATAAAAAGCAGTTAATAACTGGGAATAATTAATTGTTATTAATAACTGGTAGGCTAATATTAAATAAAATACGGACAAAAGTAGTATTTTGTAGAGGTTAAAACTATTACAATATAAATAGTTATCTCTAATATTCAAGAATCCCGATGTGCAAACTAAATCCAGTGGTGTAGAGTAATCATGAATTGACGACGCTTTGAAGTGACGCTAAAGGGAGCGAGGATATATCATTTCACTTGATTCAATTCCTTCGTCCTCGCGGAAAGGAAGCTAGGAAAGAATTAATTACAAATAAGAATTGAGAAGCACCCAGGCTCGGCGGCCATCTTGTCCGAGGACACAGGCTCGGCGGCCATCTTGTCCGAGGACACAGGCTCGGCAGCCATCTTGTCCGAGGACACATATTTGGCGGCCATCTTGTCCAAGGACACAGGCTCGCATCCTCCTCTTCCCCAACTGTGTCTTTGGAGAAGATGGCCGCCAGCCCAGAGCCTTCAGCCAAGAAACCAGGGAAACGCTCAGAAATGCAGTGATACAACTAACAAGACTTCGCAATGAATGACTGAGATCACCAGGCTATTATAGGGTGAAGTGAACAGGGAAATGAGACACAGGTGTAAACAGTGAGTGCTAATGAGTCCAGGCAAAGGATTATGGGAGATGTAGCCCTTGATGGAGTGACAGTCCGGGGTGAAGTGCCCTCAGGTGGTAATCAGGGGCACTCTCACTGGTGATTGTGACACATAGCTTATTTTTATATGAATATTAAAGCTCAAAGATGCATAAAAAAGTTACTTATTAACAACAACGTTCAAAAGTTTGGGGTCGATAATTAAAAAAAATGCTCACGTCTGCTCATGAAAGCTGCGTTTATTAGATCATAAATCCAGTAAAACAGTGAAATATCTTCACGGACTTTTGTTTTCCTCTCCGTTGCCTTGGTTGCCATGGTTTCTAGGTATGTTTGCATTTGTTGCCATAGTTACTCATTGTTTAATTGATTAGTCCCACCTGTCTCTTGTTGTCCTGTAATATACAGAATATAAAAATCTGCTCAATGTTTTAACCATAATAATAATAATAATACACATGTTTGATTTTATATACATTCATATTTGATGAAATATATCATAAAATATATTATTTATTTGTTACTTAATGATGTAAATATTTTTGAATTTTATCGGATCATAACTCCAGTAAAACTATAATCCTCCAGTGTAGATCAGCTGTACACACACACACACACACACACACACACACACACACACACACACACACACACACACACACACACACACACACACACACACACACACACACACACACACACACACACACACACACACACACACACACACACACACACA
>CM042260.1:1865000-1882500 GCA_023566225.1 Romanogobio albipinnatus | reverse complement strand
ACACACACACACACACACACACACACACACACACACACACACACACACACACACACACTCACTCTCACACACACTCTCACACACACACACACACACACACACACACACACACACACTCACACACTCTCAAACACACTCACACACACTCATACACGCACGCACACTCTCACACACACACACTCACACTTGCACACTCATTCACACACACACACACACACACTAAATCACGCACACCCACACACACACACACACACACACTCACTCACACACGCAGTCATTTGTGTGTTGTACGCTCATAAATAAGATATCATTACTCTGTGTGTCAGTAGAGCGCTCCGTGAGGAACAGGTCTCTGTGGTTCTCCAGCAGGTTCTCACCACAGACAGACGTTTGCCCAAAACACATCAACAACTGGACTTCAAATCAGTCAACAGATGTCAATCAATGCTGCAAATCCCATATGATCCATTCATTTATCGTCATTATCCACTTTAGATTTTGGACTGACAGGATTTCCGTGTCTCAGGTCCATTCGATGCTTTAGTTTTCCTCCACTTCCAAGCAATTTCACCAGGATCTGAGAATGATTGGCCTCCAACTACACTATATTACTTTGAAAGACTTGCTTCTTATCTGACTTGCTTTGAATACAAACTCAGCATGCACCCTCAGCCTCTTCGCAGCCTATCGCTATGGCAACTGTGAAGAAAGCCCTCGAGAGATCGGATCAGACCGCCATTTATCTCTTGAGATTCAAGCTCATTCATGTCAATTGTGCTTTAGTTCTCCGGAAATGCCTCTCGAGCAGCGTTTCACACGAACGGGAAGAGCGTCCAGAACTACAGATCAATTCGGACACCAATAAGCTTCTGCTCTTTCCGTTTATGAATCTTTCCTAAACAAGCTTGGAATATTGTGTATTAAACACCAAGACATGTTTTCATTTACCCAAACTAATTTCTGAGTTTGTGACGGTTGTGTTTAGGGGGGAACCTTCCACATCTACGTAAAATCACAGAGCGGGGTCAGCGCATGCTGAGGGTCACAGAAGTCAAGAGTCAAGAGCTCCAGACCTCCAAACTTCTGTGGCCTTCAGATGAGCTCAAGTACAGTGTGTAGAGCTTCATGGAATGGGTTTCCATGGCCAAGCAGCTGCATCCAATCCTTACATCACCAAATGCAATGCAAAGCGTGGGATGCAGTGGGGTAAAGCGCGCCACCACTGGACTCTAGAGCAGTGGAGACGTGTTCTCTGAGTGACCAATCACGCTTCTCTGTCTGACAATCCCATGGACGAGTCTGGGTTTGGCGGTTGCCAGGAGAACGGGACTTGCCTGACTGCATTGTGCCGAGTGTAAGGTTTGGTGGAGGGGGGATTATGGGGTGGGGTTGTTTATCAGGGGTTAGTTCCAGTGAAAGGAACTCTTAATGCTTCACCAAGACATTTTGGACAATTTCATGCTCCCAACTTTGTGGGAACAGTTTGGGGACGGCCCCTTCCTGTCCCAGCATGACTGCGCTCCAGTGCTCAAAGCATCGCTCCATAAAGACACGGATGAGCGAGTTTGGTGTGGAGGAACTTGAGTCCTGACCTCAACCCGATAGAACACCTTTGGGATGAATTAGAGCAGAGACTGAGAGCCAGGCCTTCTCGTCCAACATCACAAATGCGCTTCTAGAAGAATCCCCATAAACACACTCCTAAACCTTGAGGAAAGCCTTCCCAGAAGAGCTGAAGCTGTTAGAGCTGCAACTACATATTAAACCCTACGGATTAACAATGGGATGGCGTTAATGTGCATGGAAAGGCAGGCGTGTAAACGTTTGGTAATATAGTGTATGTATCTCCAACTCTTCTGATAGTTTCAGTAGAAGGCGAGAATGATCAATATCAATGATAAGATGTATTGATGAAGATGATGGGAGTGAGCATTCAGAAACACGATCTGAGCACACACACACACACACACACACACACACACACTCTGAAGGTAGCAGGTTAATGGCATAAGCGAGGGAAAGGTATGACTCAGGAAAGCTTACTTGGTGGTAATGGTTCATCAACACTTGGGTAATGGTGGGGATCAGACCGCAAAGCAGGAAGCTGAGTGAGTGCATGATGACCGCAGTGCAAATGACAACTGCCTACAACAAAATCACAATACAGGCCCATGACTTATGACAATCTGCATATGCCATAAATCAGCGGTTCTCAACTGGTAGAGTGAGAGTATAAATATATATAACATTATATAAATTAAATTACAATATACAATATAAAAAATACAAAAATATTGTATTTTAATAAATCAATATTTATGTATTTTTTTAAAAGCTTAATACACATTTCTGTGCTCTGTGTTTACCCTTAATGTCTAATGTAAAATCAATATAAAGTTGAGAACCACTGCCATGAATAATATATAGGTTAAATTCAGGACTAAAAAAGTGGCACAATTGACCTGAATTCACCCTATATATAATATCTTGAAAACAAATGAATAGAGATGTCATGGACAAATGAGCCTTTCTGGTGTCCATTAATGGTGCCAATGGAGGTGAAGGACTAATTATGAGCTGATTATCGGTTCTCATATTCATGAGTTTCAGCAGTAATTAGCCAAACTCATCACTGGGCAAGCCGTTTCACAGAGCAAGCAGCACTGACAATTATAAGTGTGTATTTTTCATCAGGTGCATTCTCAACATTACTTTCTTGTATCGTTGATCAAACTGTCAACGAGGCGTTTTAGCACAGTATTAGATTAACCTTCCAAAATAGCAGTTCTATTTTCACTATCTAGAATTATAATGTTGTTCAATTAAACATGCAACACAATGAGTGCATGTGATAACAATCTAGCATTCTACTGTCTGAACACAACTTAAAGGTGCAATAGGTGATCTGGAAAATGCTAACATGTCCATCCCTTTATGACCAGCATGTGCCCATCCTCTGATGGCTACTTCCAGCAGGATAATGCCCCATGTCACAAAGCTCCAATCATTTCAAATTGGTTTCTTGAACATGGCAATGAGTTCACTGGACTAAAATGGCCGTCCCACAGTCACCAGATCTCAACCCAATAGAGCATCTTTGGGATGTGGTGGAACGGGAGCTTCGTGCCCTGAATGTGCATATATATATGGGGATGATTAGGAGGCCAGGATGGACAGGGGCCAATGGGCAAATCTGGGATTTTTAATGACCACAGAGAGTCAGGACCTCGGTTTAACATCTCATCCGAAGGACGGTGTTTGTTACAGTACAGTGTCCCCATCACTATACTGGGGTGTTAGGACCCACACAGACCACAGGGTGAGCACCCCCTTCTGCACCAACACCTCTACCAGCAGAAGCCTAGTTTTTCCCAGTTGGTCTCCCATCCAGGTACTGACCAGGCTCAGCCCTGCTTAGCTTCAGTGGGAAACCAGTAAAATGTAAAAAACAAACAAAAAAAACAACAAAGTGTATCCAAAATGAGAGGGCAAACGTGGAGCAACGAGATCTTCGTTTCTGCATATAACGGAGGAAATCCTGCTGCTGTTCTGAATGTGTTGAACATTTGATGAGCTCTTTCTGAGTTCTCAGCTGGTAAAAATAAAACCATATGTACACTCATGAAACGATGGCATTTAATCAGCACACAGCATTGTTCTGAATGTTCGTGAGCAGCTCCGTTGCGAAATATATGTCATAAAAGCCGACCAATCAGGTTGTGACCGTATGCCTTTGGTTCGGTAACTTTAGGTTCGCTGTTAAAAATGCCAGTGTGAACGCTAAGCGGACCAGGACTATATGTTTTGTTTTTGATTTTTGGTCCGGACCAAACGAACCAAACAAACTGAACTACAAGTGTGAACGCACCGTAAAAGACCCCCTACTCTCTGTCTAGTGACCTAATGTGGAAACATTATGGGGCGTGGGCTAGCCAGACGGGATTTAAACTTTGTTGGCTGAAGACCCAAGTTTTGTTTGAAGATGAAAAAAGTTCCAAGCACAATGTTCACTCACCAATCCTGATTTCTGACACACACTCACAACGTTCGGCTGGTCTTGTGTTTGTCAGAGCAGAAATGAAAGCTGATGTTCTCCGTATGTTTTTCCGTCGATGCGTTCATATATAAATTGTATGCGCTTATTTTGGCCATTAGATTGACAGATCTGACAAAAATAGCATAATTTTTCCCACCAATGGACACTCCCCTTGAAGAAATCAGGACAGAAGTGGTCAAAAGAGACAGATTAAAACACCAGGTGTAAACAGTATGTGTCTCCTTTGTCTACTTGTGGTCTGATCGACCAAAGCACATCTTAAGGGGCATTCACACTTGTCATGTTTGGTTGGATTAAAACAAACCCTGGTGCGATTGCTGGGTTAGTGCGGTTCATCTGAACACATGTGAACGCTGCCATCCCAACCCTGGTGCGCACCACACAAGCGGACAGAGACCGCTAAAGAGACGGGTCTCGGTCCGCTTCTAAACCAACTCTGGTGCGATTTGATTGATATATGAACGCAACACGGACCAAAGACATGTAAACCAACCAAAAACAGGATGTGATGTCACAAGATGCGACGCTACAAGTCAGCTGATTTAACGACGCGGAAAGATCGGTGTATCCAAAATGAGTAGAGGGCAAACACAGAGCAAAGAGATCTTCGTTTCTGCACATAACGGAGGAAATCCTGCTGCTGTTCTGAATGTGTTGAACATTTGATGAGCTCTTCGTGAGTTCTCAGCTGGTAAAAATAAAACCATATGTACACTCATTAGGGATTCAACGATTACCGGTTTCACGATAAACCACGATAAAATGTACAGACGGTTAGTAATATCGTTTAAAAATTAATTATCATTAAAACCGTGCGTGATTATCACGATTTTGTAAACTCGCGGTAAATTCTGTGCAGTCAGCTTCATTTTTTGAATGAGAAGAAATGGCAGAAGGCAGTGAAAGCACTCGGGGGATTGTTCTGCCGTCTAAAACGACCAAATCTGAGGTGTGGTCAGTGGTGTAGTCTACGAGATACGCAGGTATACACTGTATACCCACTAGGAAAGGTGTGGGATCTGACGTCACCTACCAAGGAAAAGCACAGGTGCTTGGCGGTCTTTTTGGCGCAAGTTTGTAAAAAGATATGAAACGAAAGCAGACTCAAACTACACTCAGACTCAAACTACACTCTTTGAGAGTTTTCGGAAGCCAGATGATGAGAGAAATGAGAGCTCCTGGCCAGCCGTGTGGACTGAAACTCAGGCTAGGGAATTTAAAAACAGGCATCCTTGGTTAGAGTGGAGGGACAGTAAGTTAGACAGTAAGATATCAGCACACATGCAAATCTGATATAAACAATTAACCCATGTGTGGCCAAATTTTTCTGAATGGTTTCATGCATATAGTCATGTTAATAGTGTCCTATATGAACGTGTTCTGCATTTATTTTCCCCAAGTTTTAGTTTTTTTTCTTGAATCGTATTTGAATTCTTAAATCGTATTTGAATGGCAACTATAGTTGCCGGTGGACTAATATGTTGTATGCTCCCCTTCAATGTCAAATTTGACTAGGAGGAGAAAATTTGGCATCTAACTCAAAATAACTGCTTTCAACAGATCAGTCTTTACACAAACAAATGTATTATGTATAATAGTCGAAGAACATTTGATGCAAACTCAAAAAAGCTGCATCTATCTTATAATCTGTTGAATATGAAAATACAACAAACAACAAATACATTTGTCTTAAAGTGGTGGAACATAGTGCAGAGCAAAGTAACTAACAGGGCATTGTGTATCTAAAAGTTAAATGAAAATAAATTAATATAATGACGAAAAAAAATACATCTCATAACATAAATAAATAAATAGTCCCATAGTATTCAATGGCTGACTGTAGTAGGTGATTTCATATAATGTAAATGTGAACTCATTACTTGTCTGAATTTCCACATTATAATGGAATCATAAGCTACTAGTTAAAGAATAAGGGTCCTTGACCGATTAGAATGAAACGCATCCAAACTGGATGAAGGGTCCTCAATATTTTGGCCCTTACAACAAGACATATCATAAAATATTATATTTTTCCCTATCGAATTAAGGTCTACTGTACAGTAGAGATGTCAGTTAAAGGGGTAATGTTTTAGGTGGGATATTATGAAAGCATTTTTAAAGTTATAGTTCACCCAAAAATGAAAATTGTGTTATAATTTCCTCACCCTCAAGTTGTTCCAAAACTGGTTGAGTTTCTTTTTCTGTTTAACACAAAAGATAATATTTTGAAAAATGTTGGTAATCAGACAGTTGGCAGCACCCATTGACTTTCATAGTCTATGTTTTTTCCTACTGTGGAAGTCAATGGGTGCTGCCAACTGTCTGATTACCAACATTTTTCAAAATATTATCTTTTGTGTTAAACAGAAAAAGAAACTCAACCAGTTTTGGAACAACTTGAGGGTGAGGAAATTATAACACAATTTTCATTTTTTGGTGAACTATACCTTTAAGAATGATGATACTATATGAATATGGTACCTGGAGCACAGGTTTTATCAGCTGACTGTCTTTTGTTGCTTTATAATAAATTGGAATGTTGATAACATATAAGCAGTCTTTAATAATGCTCTCAATTACATGTAGATGCATACTTTATGCATTAGTGAGTGTGGTGGTGCGTATGGGGTGTCGCTCTGGGATGGGTGCGTATGAGGCTGGGAGGGGAAAAAAATCACAGTATACTCACTACAAAAAACTAGACTACACCACTGGGTGTGGTCATATTTTGGCTTTTACAAAAGTCCTGAGGGAAACTCAATGGAAGATGGTCACCCTGTCTGCAGAACATGCCAGAAGAAAGTCGCTGTAATATGGGGAAACACTTCATATCTGCGAACACAAGGCAAGTGGACTTTGACCTCAATACCAAAACTACATCTGGTATTACTACCACTCACACTAGCCACTTTGGCGGTTGAACTTATTATAGTCTTCTCAAAAGCCATCTGTTATAATCGCGTTGCACATTATAACTAACCACACGTGTTTCTAATAATCAGAGGTGTTCAGATTAGCCAGAGTTTTGTTCAGAGCGCGTTCTCACTGAAATCTGCGCTCAAAACGTGTGATGTACGCAGGAGATTCATTCATCATACAGTGATTTACTGTTTTCGTTCTATTTCAGCAACGAAAATAGTTTCAAACAAACACAGCAGAACCAGCGCATCTGATATGACTGGCATAAAGTCGGCTTGACGTTCGAGATTCACGAATTTAGGGACCGTCTCTAAAGTTACATACAAGATTTGTATACATGTTTCTAACTTCAATAGCATTTAAAGAAAATGACTTACAGTCATAAAACCAGCTGTAAAGTGTTAATCTAGGTGTCAGGTAGGTGTTTGGATTTTTGATATTTAATAAAATAAACTGTCAAATCATATGAAAATATGGATATGCTTTATTTCACTAGGATACTGTTTGGGCTCGTACACAAAATATGCTAGATTTAAATGCATCATAGCTGATAGAACACTGATGAGAATATTGCTTGAGAATATATTTACAGAGATAATATTAGAGATTATATTTACACCAAATTATTATTATTTATGCATTATGCGTTGCTATTGACGACGGCCATTATAAGGAAGGAGATCCCACAGAATAGAATCTAGCTTTAAAAAGTGCATGGAGCTGCTTGATTTATTTGTTGTTTGTTGATTTTCAAATATAAAACATGTTGAAATGTTTTAAGTGTGTGCATCTGTTCTTTTTGAACACTTTCATCTCATTTGAAGAAAACCGTGATAATATTGATAACCGTGATAATTTGGGTCACTTTAATCGTGATGTGAAATTTCCATACCATTTCATCCCTAACACGCATAAAACGACGGCGTTTAATCAGCACACAGCATTGTTCTGAATGTTCGGTAAGCAGCTCCGTCGCAAAATATACGTCATAAAAGCCGACCAATCAGGTTGTAACCGTATCCCTATGCCTTGGGTTTGGTAACTTTAGTTTCGCTGTTAAAAATGCCAGTGTGAACGCTAAGCGGACCAGGACTATATGTTTTGTTTTTGTTTTTTGGTCCGGACCAAACGAACCGAACTACAAGTGTGAACGCACCCTTAATACCAGGTGTAAACAGGGCCAAAATTATCATTGGGATTAGCAGGATGCTAACACAAGATAAAATTAACCAAATACTGACGATTGGAGTTTCTTTGATTAAGAAATATCAACAATTCCTGCACACCCCTGCTATAAAATCCAGCATTAATTAACAGAAATTTCATGTTGGTCCAGTCTAGTTTAATAGAGATGGTAAAGTGCACACCTACTTCCCATGCCGGGGAAGAGAAAACCAGCAACCAACATCCCCTGGTCCCAGCATGCAAAACATGCCTTATGCTGGGACCAGCAATGCTGGACTTTTCAGCAGAGACATCGAAGAGTTTAGCAGGACCTTTCATCAATGCATAATTTGGACAAGGCTCCTCACCTGATGGCCTAACACTGGGCCCAGCAACTGGTGACACCTCCACCGCCCCTTCCCTATGGGGACTTTCCTCTGATGACGACTCCCTCCACTGAACCATCCCATCTCCTGGCTCCCTTATCTCTGGACTCTGCATCGAGTCCGAGACGGATTCAAACGCACTGTTGTCTTCCTCCTCTTCCTCCTGCGAGGAGAAAACAGTGCTCTCCGACAGACGCGTGCTGTCAACCGAAGAGAGGCGGGTGTGGCTGCAGAGGTGGTTGCGACCCTCGTAACCCGAGTTACTGTAACAGGAAGTGCTGTAACAGGACGTGCTGTAACACGAAGTGCTGTAGCAGGAGTTGTCGCACAGATCGCACTCACTCACTCGAGGTTCCCTTCTGCCTCCACCTCCCACTTCCCCGTCCTCACTGTCCGGCCGGAGGCTGTGAGGTGAGGGTCTTTCACCCTCCAGAAGTTGGTTGAGTTCGGACAAGCGCTCGATGGAGAGGCTGCGTGGTAGGGTACGCCTGCAACAGGGTCTAGGACACTCAGGCACGATGGATGGAGACTGAGCTTCAGACACCTCATCCTCATCCACCTCTTCCTCCTTGTTCTCTTGGGGCTTGACAGTGATTTCCTCAGAGGATTCTGGTTCAAGAACCTCGTCTTCATCTTGGCTGTCATGGTGGCACTGAGCTGACGGCATGCTGTGCAGCAAATGATGAATGCGGATGTAGTGAGACCGCGGCGTCTCAGGTTCTTCACAGGCCGAGGCGATGACTGTCTCTAATTCGGACACAGGAAGCGAACAGGGTCGGCTCTTGCGCTTCAAGGCACCCCGCATCCTTGGGGAACAGGGTTCTTCCCCGTTCCCATCTCCTTCCACCCTCAGGTCAACATGCTCTGTGCCTACCTCAATCTCTACATGCTCTCCATTTGGTCCTGTTTCATCTCCACCTGTGTCTTGAGCATCATGGTTCTCCAGAACCTCCAAAGGAGTCTCAGCCACGGTTTCCTCCTGCATATCCTCGGACTCTATTTTCCCAGGGTCTTGCTCCTCAGTTTCTCCTTGAGTGGCATCACTCAATAGTGTCTCTCCTTGAGCTGTTACAAGCTCATCTGATCCGTCAGCTTCCGGTTGGGGATCATCTAGAGAGGTAAGCAGCACAGCATCTTGGGTCTCTACGTCTGGAGGACATTCGGCAGGCGGCTCGATGGTGTCAGGTCCCAAACTCGATGCATCCTCCATAGGCTGATCAGAAGCAGGTGGTGGGTCCTCGTTTGGCTCCAGCTCAGCCTCCGGGTCGGGTACCACATCAAAGACTGGCATTGCATTGAGAGACACTTCCTCGTCATCTACCAAGGAGAACAAATAAATCTGTCAGTGTGGTTAAACAGACCAGCTATGAAATACCACAAGATACCTTTAGCAATAACCAGTACTTGTGTAGAAATGTCCTTTCTTAGGGCGTGTTCACACTTGGCATGTTTGGTTCGATTAAAACAAACTCTGGTGAAATTGTGTGGTTCATTTGAATAAGTGTGAACACTGCACTGTACCAAACAAGTCCAAGTCCAAGTCCAAGTCCAGTCAAGTCAAGTCAAGTCAAGTCAAGTCAAGTCAAGTCAAGTCAAGTCAAGTCAAGTCAAGTCAAGTCAAGTCAAGTCAAGTAAAGTCACCAGTCCAAGACAAGTCCAAGTTAAGTCCAAGTCAAGTCAAGTCAAGTCAAGTCAGGTCAGGTCAGGTCAGGTCAGGTCAGGTCAGGTCAGGTCAAGTCCAGTCCAGTCCAGTCCAGTCCAGTCCAGTCCAAGTCAAGGTCAGGTTAAGTCCAGTCCAGTCCAGTCCAAGTCAAGGTCAGGTTAAGTCCAGTCCAGTCCAGTCCAAGTCAAGGTCAGGTTAAGTCCAGTCCAGTCCAGTCCAAGTCAAGGTCAGGCCAGGTCAGGTCAGGTCAGGTCAGGTCCAAGTCCAAGTCCAAGTCCAAGTCCAAGTCCAAGTCCAAGTCAAGTCAAGTCAAGTCCAGTCAAGTCAAGTCAAGTCAAGTCAAGTCACCAGTCCAAGACAAGTCCAAGTTAAGTCCAAGTCAAGTCAAGTCAAGTCAAGTCAAGTCAAGGTCAGATCAAGTCAGGTCAGGTCAGGTCAGGTCAGGTCAGGTTAAGTCCAGTCCAGTCCAGTCCAGTCCAGTCCAAGTCAAGGTCAGGTCAGGTTAAGTCCAGTCCAGTCCAAGTCAAGGTCAGGCCAGGTCAGGTCAGGTCAGGTCAGGTCAGGTCAGGTCCAAGTCCAAGTCCAAGTCCAAGTCCAAGTCCAAGTCCAAGTCCAAGTCAAGTCAAGTCAAGGTCAAGTCCAGTCCAGGTTTCTGATTGCTAACTTTGGATTATTGGCAATAAAACTGTACTTGGGTTCATCTACACTCGCGTCCAGTGGATCTCTATGTTACAGAAGGCGATTAAATGATGACCGTTTTTATTGTTGAGAAAACAACTCCTTTGGGTTACAGTTGCAATAATTTTGGAAATATTAAGCATTTTAAATGACTGAGCAGAGTTGCAAAGCACCTGCCGTCTGAACAAAGAGTGTGCTTATTTAACCAATTATTTAACAAATACATAAACAAATGATCTCAGGATTTGTATGTTGTTAGTGAGAAAAGCAGATACAGCGTAAAGACCTGGATGAATTGATGAGGTTATCTCAAAACGAAACTGCAACTGGCCGCTGACATGATCTGTTGGAAGCCGTCGGCCTAAAGTGTAACTCACCACACGGTCCCTGTTTACACACAGACAAGAGAGACAAGGATGCTTGACATTTTAAAATCTTGTGGGAAAGTAACTATCAAATAAATCGGTAGGCACACCAAAAACGTGCATTGTCTTTTAAATTGAAGTACCTACTGTAAACGTAAACATATCTTTAGGTCTATGAAAACTGGAAAACATGCACCAAATCACCAAATGAACCAGTAATTTGAGAAGCAAGTCAAGCATTAGAGAGTAATCTTGAGGATTGAGGCTCAGTGGGATAAAGCGTACGATAAATGAGTAGTTAGTCGAGATTTACCCGATTGCATGCTTCTCCAGCAGCCTCTGGACTGGCACGGCCAGCTTCCCCAGGAAGCGTTTGATGATGGGTCTGCTCTTGGCAAATTTATCCTTTACCTCAATCTCCAAAACGTCCGTCGGCAGGGACACAAAGTTAAACCGCTGTGAATGCAAAATCAAATAAGACTGCTCAGCTGTAAATCCACAGATTGTTGTTATCCGCGTCGAGTTCCTTCTCTTTGATTGACATTCTGTTTCATGAGGATTATTATCCTCCATTTCATCCTCGAGGGAATCTGACGACAGCTTTCCTGACCTTCTCAAATGGTCAATCATTTATTAGACAATTTATTGGACAATTATTTATTAAGTGAAATTCATGAATATTTTTAAATATTTTTTTAACAGAACTTGTAAAAAATTATTAAATTCATAGTTAAAAACAAAAAATAAATACAATTAAATATAAAATAATAAAAATAAATAAATTTAAATAAAAAATATATACAAATAAAATAAAAAATATAAATAAATAAATAATTATTCCATATTAAGTTTATATAAATAAAGCATTATTTTATTTAAATTAATAAATACATATTTATTTATTTAAATAAATACTATTTTATTTCATTAATTTAATAAATTAATATTTATTTATTATTTTTCTTTTGCATAACTTACAAAAATGTTTGTATTCATACTTTACAATAAATAAAATAAAATAAAAATAAATAAAATAAAAATAAAATAAATAATAAAAAATAAAAATATATGTATTTCATATTTATTTATATATATAAATAAATAAATAATTATTTAATTACATATTTTTCATTTAAATGAATAAATAAATACATATTAAATTTATTTTATATTTTATTATTTATTTTATTTTATTTATTTATATTTAATTTTGTTTATTTTAAAGTATGAATAAAAATAGTTTTGTAAGTTATGTAAAACAAAAATCATAAATAAATATTAATTTATTAAATTATACAATTGTTTAATGATATATTTTAATTTTTTAATATGAATAAATACATATTTTTTAAATATTTTAATTCATTTAATAATTATTTTTTTTTACATTTAAAAAAATAATATTTAAAATATAACTAATAATTGCACGTGTAGTTTACAATAATAAAATAAAAATAACAAATACATTTAAATAAAAATAAATAAATATAAAAATAAATTCATATGAAAGCAGGAAGGAGTGAATTAATGGATGAACCCCATGAATGATGTCTGTAAGGGATGCTGTGTATCTTGAGGGATGTCTGGAGTCTGACGGGTCAGTGAAAGCACAGGACTGGACTGTTCCCTGTGGCCATCATGATTCCTGATCAAGGAGGCACACGGGACTCTTCAGGGCAGCGCTTCAATCAGCGCCACCCAAACTCAGCAGCTTCTGCAATCACAATGACATTACGCCGAAGCCCCGCCCTCACGACGAAACACACAGCGTCCTCCACACACAACGCATTATGAGTTCGAGACGGCCTGAGACTGCGCCAGTGAGCGGAAGATAACACACACAAGCAGAGGAGGACTGATGCACCCTCATTCTGGGATGTAAAGAGTAAACGTGTGTGTGATCTTTAGTAAAGGAGACCCAGTGTGTCTGAGACACGGGCAGCAGAAATATCTCAGTGGAGAGGACAGAACATGGCCAATCCAAAATAATCACATTCACCATCAGCACAAGATTCACATTCAATCTGGATCAGAGCACCACATGATATGATCAAGCAAACATATGCATTCATACTAACATATTCTACTCATCACATGCCAATTTATGACCTGCAGTTATTAATCTGGACAAAACTGGGGGATACATGGCATATTCATGATGTTTGCAATGATTTTGTGGGCAATATGAAATTAGAAAACATCAAGAATATTTCCAAATTCCTGACCTTCTCAAATGAAATTCATTGTTTTAATAAAAGGCAGTTAAAAACAAAAAGTACATTTTAAATTTTAAATAATAATCTATATTTATTTCATATTTATTTTACATAAATAAGTCATTATTTTACATTATTTTATTTAAATGAATAAATACATATTCATTCATTTAAATAAATAAAATAAAAAAACATTTTGTTTGTGGGCAATATGAAATTAGGAAACATGAATTTTTCCAAATTGATTTGAATAGCACACAACGTGGTCACGGATCAAATTATTATAAGCATGAATCAAAATAAAAAACAATAACGAACATGAATCAAAACTTGAAACACGTTAATCACAGTGTCACCAAACTGTTCAGGTTCATCATGTTTGGGGTCCTTGGCATCATAACGTTTGAATGGCGTAGGGGACCGACACAGACGAGAGGAGATTGATGAATAAAGTCGTTATTCTTATTTGTTTTTGTGCACTAAAGTATTCTCATCTCTTCATCACATTAAGGCTTCACATCTGGAGTCACATGAAAGTGTTCATCACGTTGCTGTCTATGGAGGGGTCAGAGAGCTCTGGGGTTTCAGCAGAAATATCTTCATCTGTGTCTGAAGATGAACAAAGGTCTGACGGGTTTGACATGAGGAATTAATGACAGAATTTACTTTTTTGGGCGAACCAACCCAATCGCCTATCCCTATCCCTATCCCTATCCCAATCCCTATCCCTATCCCTATCCATATCCATATCCATATCCATATCCCTATCCCTATCCCTATCCCTATCCCAATCCCTATCCCTATCCCAATCCCTATCCCTATCCCAATCCCTATCCCAATCCCAATCCCTATCCCTATCCCTATCCCTATCCCTATCCCTATCCATATCCATATCCCTATCCCTATCCCTATCCCTATCCCTATCCCAATCCCTATCCCTAAATCTCACACCAAACCACCGTTACTGATGATGAAACAATGAAGGTAAACCTCTGTGGTTCATACATAAACAGATTACACTAATCTATCTTTTATACTATTTTCACCCAACCGCTGGGCTAAAACAACCCAACCGCTGGGCTCAACCCAACCGCTGGGCTCAACCCAACCGCTGGGCTCAACCCAACCGCTGGGCTCAACCCAACCGCTGGGCTAAAACAACCCAACCGCTGGGCTAAAACAACCCAACCGCTGGGCTCAACCCAACCGCTGGGCTCAACCCAACCGCTGGGCTAAAACAACCCAACCGCTGGGCTAAAACAACCCAACCGCTGGGCTCAACCCAACCGCTGGGCTAAAACAACCCAACCGCTGGGCTCAACCCAACCGCTGGGCTAAAACAACCCAACCGCTGGGCTCAACCCAACCGCTGGGCTCAACCCAACCGCTGGGCTAAAACAACCCAACCGCTGGGCTAAAACAACCAAAACCGCTGGGCTCAATCCAACCGCTGGGCTAAAACAACCCAACCACTGGGCTCAACCCAACCGCTGGGCTAAAACAACCCAACCGCTGAGCTAAAACAACCCAACCGCTGGGCTCAACCCAACCGCTGGGCTAAAACAACCCAACCGCTGGGCTAAAACAACCCAACCGCTGGGCTCAATCCAACCGCTGGGCTCAACCCAACCGTTGGGCTCAATCCAACCGCTCGGCTAAAACAACCCAACCACTGGGCTAAAACAACCCAACCGCTGGGCTAAAACAACCCAACCACTGGGCTCAACCCAACCGCTGGGCTAAAACAACCCAACCGCTGGGCTAAAACAACCCAACCGCTGGGCTCAACCCAACCGCTGGGCTAAAACAACCCAACCGCTGGGCTAAAACAACCCAACCACTGGGCTCAACCCAACCGCTGGGCTAAAACAACCCAACCGCTGGGCTAAAACAACCCAACCGCTGGGCTCAATCCAACCGCTGGGCTCAACCCAACCGCTGGGCTAAAACAACCCAACCGCTGGGCTCAACCCAACCGCTGGGCTAAAACAACCCAACCGCTGGGCTAAAACAACCCAACCGCTGGGCTCAACCCAACCACTGGGCTAAAACAACCCAACCGCTGGGCTAAAACAACCCAACCGCTGGGCTCAACCCAACCACTGGGCTAAAACAACCCAACCGCTGGGCTCAACCCAACCGTTGGGCTAAAACAACCCAACCGCTGGGCTCAACCCAACCGCTGGGCTAAAACAACCCAACCGCTGGGCTCAACCCAACCGCTGGGCTAAAACAACCCAACCACTGGGCTCAACCCAACCACTGGGCTAAAACAACCCAACCGCTGGGCTAAAACAACCCAACCGCTGGGCTCAACCCAACCACTGGGTTAAAATAACCTAAATGCTGGGTTAAAACAACCCAATTGCTGGGCTAAAACAACCCAACCGCTGGGTTAAAACAACCCAACCTCTGGGCTAAAACAACCCAACCGCTGGGCTAAAACAACCCAACCGCTGGGCTCAACCCAACCACTGGGTTAAAATAACCTAAATGCTGGGTTAAAACAACCCAATTGCTGAGCTAAAACAACCCAACCGCTGGGCTAAAACAACCCAACCGCTGGGTTAAAACAACGCAATCGTGTTTTTGGTTTTATTATATTTGTATGTTTTTGTCTTATGGCTGTGTTGACCCCAGGAAGATTAGCAACACCTTTGTGGAAGGGAATGGGGAATGAAGAATAACCCTGTTCCTCAAACGAGACTTATATCAGCTTTCTGTGGCCGTTTCTGAGAGGCTGTGGTTAAAACTCCTTTAAACTCTGAACTTCAAGCTCCAGCCGATGCCACCTCTGTTCTGCGCATGTGTTCCCCAGATGTGCTGTAGACAGAAGCTGGGATAAAGTTATCAGAGCTGGATCTCGTGTGTTTGTGATGTCAGAGCCGCGGTTCGGCTCAAAGCTGCACTGGAGCACGAGCTCCATATCAAACACACAATCTCCAGACTCAGACTCAAAGATGCCTTTATAAATGTCAAGATGCTCTAAATGGAAATGTGATGTGACTGACCTCTCTCTTCCAGACGGGGCTGACCGTGTTGCAGACGATGCCGGAGCGCTTCTCCTGTCCGTGGTGAGGCAGCGCGGGGAAGAGGCTGTGCTTTCCAGGCTGGATGGAGATCTTCAGATACGGGTCGGGATTAAAGAACATCCCCTTCTTCAGCCCGACGGCCTGGACGTCTGAAATACAGCAGACACAGGGCTCATGGGGAACTACATACATTAACAAATAAAGACTTAATAATGACACAAATCTGATAATTGAATGTTATTAATCATTGATATTTATTATTATTATATTTCAAATAAAACAATGACATTATTATATATTATATTCTGACAAACAAGTATATATATATATACACATATACATATATTATACATTAAAAAACAAATAATGATTTAATAACAACACAAAATTGATAACAATTCAATGTTATTTATAATTATTATTTATTAATATAGTATTATTTAAATTAATTATAATGATAATAAAACCAACAACAGCAATAATAATAATAATAATAATAATAATAATTTTGCCCTTCAACTTCTAAATAATTTAATATATATATTTAACAATATATTTATATTTGTTTTATTTTAGTAATTTTTATACAATTTCATTTGTAAATTAAACAAAAATGTATTAATAATACAATTATATATAATTATTATAATTATTAAATATATATATATATATATAAAAATGTGAAAAAACTAAATATATACAAATAATTAATTAATTAATAATACTTTAAAATGATAAATAAAATAATTAATAAATGTATTATTATTATTGCTATATATTCCAACACCAATAATAATAATAATAATAATAATAATAATAATAATAATAATAATAATAATAATAATAATAATAATAATAATAATGATAATAATAATTTTGCCCTTCAACATCTGGATAATTTATATTTAATATATATTTAATAATATATTTATATTTGTTTTATTTTAGTAATTTTAATACAATTTTATTTGTAAAATTAAATACAAATTGATTAAAATAATATATATATATATATAAATA
>CM042260.1:1847500-1860000 GCA_023566225.1 Romanogobio albipinnatus | reverse complement strand
ACTCACTCACTCACTCACTCACTCACTCACTCACTCACTCACTCACTCACTCACTCACTCACTCACTCACACACACACACACACACACACACACACACACACACACACACACACACACACACACACACACACACACACACACACACACACACACACACCACACACCACACACACGCACACACACACACACTCACGCACACACACACACACTCACGCGCACACCCCCCCCCCCCCCACACACACACACTCTCTCTCACACACACACACACACACACACACATTCACGCACACACTCCACACACGCAGACACACTCACTCACTCACTCACTCACACACACACACACACACACACACATTCACGCACACACACTCACTGACACTCACTCACTCACACACACACACACTCCACACACACTCCACACACACGCCACAGCTTTACTCAGATTAACAGCGTTTTAATTCAATCCTCCAATCAATGCAATGAGGCTGAGCTGTGGCACGGACACACAGCGGAGCAGGGAATCATGGGTAATCACAGGATCTAAACTGTACCGCAAATCCCACTTCATCCTGTCGGATCAATCCGTTTGTTACGCTTTCCTGCTGTTGTCTATATGAATTCATATATTTAGCAATATTAAGTCATATTCTTCTTTAGAGTTGTAGACTATTTTTTGTTTAGTACCATGGTAAATATCAACACATTACACTGGATATTATATGGAATGCTCCATCAGTATATAATCTAATATATCCTGTATAATATATATAAACAAACCTCACCTGAACGCATCACTGCCCTCGTGCTGGAGTAAGAGGAGCTGAGCACATCCACAGGAAGTGATGCTGCACAGTCATCAGAACACATGTGTGTGTGTGTGTCCTGTAATGGATGCATGGACTCCTCTTGACCCCTGAAGGTGTGCTGTGGTATCTGGCACCAGGATGTTAGCAGCAGATCCTTTAAGTCCTGTAAGTTGTGAGGCGGGGCCTCCACGGATCGGACTTGTTTGTTCAGCTCATCCCACAGATGCTCGATTGGATTGAGATCTGGGGAATTTGGAGGCCGAGTCAACGCCTCAAACTCGTTGTTGTGCTCCTCAAAGCATTCCTGAAGCATTTGTGCTTTGTGGCGGCGCATTATCTGCTGAAAGAGCCACAGCCACAGGGAATACCGTTTCCATGAGAGGCTGGACATGGGCTCAACAATGCTTAGGTAGGTGGGACGTGTCAAAGTCACATCCACATGATGGAGGACCCAAGGTTTCCCAGCAGAACATTGCCCAAAGCATCACTGCCTCCGCCGCCACGCCTTCTTCCCATAGTGCACCTGGTGCCATGTGTTCCCCAGGTGAGCCACGCACACGCACCCGGCCGTCCACGTGATGTAGAAGAACACGTGATCATCAGACCAGGCCACCTTCTTCCATTGCTCCGTGGTCCAGTTCTGATGCTCGTGCCACTGTTGGTGCTTTGGGCGGTGGACAGGGGTCAGCATGGGCACCCTGACTGGTCAGCGGCTGTGCCGCCCCATACTCCACAAACTGAGATGCTCTGTGTATTCTGACCCCTTTCTATCAGAACCAGCATTAACTTCTGGAGCAGTTTGAGCTCCAGTAGCTCGTCCGTTTGATCGGACCACACGGGCCAGCCTTCGCTCCCCACGTGCATCAATGAGCCTCGGCCGCCCATGACCCTGTGGCCGGTTCTCCACTGGTCCTTCCTTGGAGCACTTTTGATAGAGACTGACCACTGCAGACCGGGAACAGCCCACAAGAGCTGCAGTTTTGGAGATGCTCTGACCCAGTCGTCTAGCCGTCACAATCTGGCCCTTGTCAAACTCGGTCAAATCCTTACGCGTGCCCATTTTTCCTGCTTCTAACACATCAACTCGAAATGTTCACTTGCTGCCTAATATATCCCACCCACTAACAGAGATCTTCAGTGTTATTCATTGGTCATAATGTTATGCCTGATCAGTGTATATATAAAAAAGCCTGAGAAATAGGCTTAACAAACATGCCCACAGAAGCTATTTTTATTCAGAATCCCAAACGGCGTCTGTTTCTCTAGCCTCACACATTTTGCATTACTCTAAAATTACACACTAAGCACAAAACAAACTACTTAGAAAGCGCTCAACCATCCATCATGTCTGACTAAACCATACGCTTCTCTTTCTGTGCCACACGTTTCAGATCCAAGCGCAAAAATCACAGCTTTCTAATAACTTCCAGCAGCTCTGCATCCCCTCGCCGGCAGACGAACAGAGTCTTTCTGCTGACCACATCCATAACGTCATTTGATCCTGAAGGACACAGTGGACGATCCTGTATAAATCTGCTAGCGCTGACCTGTCCTGTCCTCAGCTCTGGAGACCGGGTGACCAGGGACGAAATGCAGAAGAGACCCTCAGAATCATAAAGCTACACGTCTGCATTGAGCCAAAATCCTGACTGAGGTATAGAGACCCTGACAAAATGAGTGAAAACAGAAAATGTTTACATTGACTATAGACTTTTATTTATTATAAGTTCATGATGATGCAACCGATTCTGATTCATGCGGGTATATGGTTCAGTTACTGTCTTTTTTGCTTACATATAGCAGAGATTCGCTCTCAGATATTGCTGTAAATTATACAGAAAAGAAAACCTTCCAATTTACGCCTACTTCATCATCACAACTTTGGCCCCGCCCACTGGAGTGTTAGTGAGATGACGAGGAGAGAAGAGCGACTAAACATAACATCACCTTCCAAAGGATCCTAATGCTAGGAATGTCTTTTTATTTTCAAAACAGTCTCACAGCTGTCAATCACAGCAGTGGGCGTTTACACTGAAGTCTCACAGCTGTCAATCACAGCAGTGGGCGTTTACACTGAAGTCTCACAGCAGCCAATCACAGCAGTGGGCGTTTACACTGAAGTCTCACAGCGGCCAATCACAGCAGTGGGCGTTTACACTGAAGTCTCACAGCTGCCAATCACAGCAGTGGGCATTTACACTGAAGTCTCACAGCAGCCAATCACAGCAGTGGGCGTTTACACTGAAGTCTCACAGCTGCCAATCACAGCAGTGGGCGTTTACACTGAAGTCTCACAGCGGCCAATCACAGCAGTGGGCGTTTACACTGAAGTCTCACAGCGGCCAATCACAGCAGTGGGCGTTTACACTGAAGTCTCACAGCGGCCAATCACAGCAGTGGGCGTTTACACTGAAGTCTCACAGCTGCCAATCACAGCAGTGGGCATTTACACTGAAGTCTCACAGCAGCCAATCACAGCAGTGGGCGTTTACACTGAAGTCTCACAGCTGCCAATCACAGCAGTGGGCGTTTACACTGAAGTCTCACAGCAGCCAATCACAGCAGTGGGCGTTTACACTGAAGTCTCATAGCTGCCAATCACAGCAGTGGCCGTTTACACTGAAGTCTCACAACGGCCAATCACAGCAGTGGGCGTTTACACTGAAGTCTCACAGCGGCCAATCACAGCAGTGGGCATTTACACTGAAGTCTCACAGCAGCCAATCACAGCAGTGGGCGTTTACACTGAAGTCTCACAGCTGCCAATCACAGCAGTGGGCGTTTACACTGAAGTCTCACAGCAGCCAATCACAGCAGTGGGCGTTTACACTGAAGTCTCATAGCTGCCAATCACAGCAGTGGCCGTTTACACTGAAGTCTCACAACGGCCAATCACAGCAGTGGGCGTTTACACTGAAGTCTCACAGCTGCCAATCACAGCAGTGGGCGTTTACACTGAAGTCTCACAGCGGCCAATCACAGCAGTGGGCGTTTACACTGAAGTCTCACAGCGGCCAATCACAGCAGTGGGCGTTTACACTGAAGTCTCACAACGGCCAATCACAGCAGTGGGCGTTTACACTGAAGTCTCACAGCGGCCAATCACAGCAGTGGGCGTTTACACTGAAGTCTCACAGCGGCCAATCACAGCAGTGGGCGTTTACACTGAAGTCTCACAGCGGCCAATCACAGCAGTGGGCGTTTACACTGAAGTCTCACATTAACTTCAAACGGCCCGCATCGTGTCTATTAAAATATATTATATGTGGCCCGCCACGCATTATTTACAAATCGTGTAATTTCACAATGTCAACACAAGGTGGCAGTTCTAGATCTTAGGCCAGGGAAACATTAACGTGACTAAAGCAGAACAAACAGCGCTACTTTTGTGCAGTGCAACTCGCGAGCTCTGAGTCTGGTTTGAGTTCGTCTCCGGTAAAGCTGCAAATCTCTCTGTGATTTGATTTAGTTTAAAGCCAGCTAACACTGAGCCAATCCAGTTAAAATACTTTTCAAACAACAATTCACCATCATTTATCATGGATTTACTGTGGTAACACGAACTGGAACCGAGGTAATGTGTCAGAAATATAGGTTAATATCTAATTTTATTTAATTTTTAATGTAGGCATATTAAGTGCGTAAGAAAGGCCAAATTACAGACTAATTTTGTCATAAACTTACAGTTTTGTGCATTTGAATTTATATGTTTATAGACTAAATAAATATCATAAAACCGTTCTTTTGCCACTGGTGCACTGCAAAAAATGCTCTTATTTAGTGTTTTTGTCTTTTTTCTAGTCTAAATGTTTCTAAAAATCAAGATGCAGTCACTAGATAAGTTAAATGACATTTAACTGGAAAATAAATTAAATTTAAGTGAGTTTTTGCTTAAAAATAATTCAATTATCTGCCAATGGGGTAAGAAAAATAATCTTGTTCCTTTTTGAAATCTCATTTGAGTCCCAAACAGAAACAGCTTTATTTTTCTTACCCCACTGGCAGATCATTTAATTAGTTTTAAGCAAAAACTCACTTCATTTGGATTTTTCTCCCCAGAAATCAATCAAATATATTGTGTCATTTTACTTAGTAAAAGTAAAAAAAGCATCTTAATTTAAGAATTTTAGATATTTGGAAAAAGACAGAAAGACTAAGTAAGAAAAGCCTTTTTGCAGCGTGGTTTTACCTGTGGTGATAATATGTAAATTTCACCCATTAAAACATTTTGCTTTATGAACGTTTTACAGATATTGTTAAATATATATTCATTTACATCTGTGTCCTATCACAAGCTACTCTACTGTCAGCTCAAGCGTTTGTCAAATCTGTCATGTTTCCAAGAAACAAAACATGTTATTTATATATATATATATAAAAGGAACCGGCCCCCGAATCTGGCCCCCTTTTAAAAAAGTTTGGACACCCCTGCTGTAAACAATGTAATAATAAATTCAAAGACTTGGGTCTTAGGAGGTTAAACCATGTGTGTTACAACGGCCCCGCTCACCCCTTCGTCTTCTGCTACAGTGAGGATAAGAAAAGAAATCCCCGCTCGTGCATTATTATCGGAGTTTAAGGAGTTTGCTGTAAATGGCTGCAGATGTGCTGAGAGCTGACCAATTAAAGGCATTCATGGATAAAACTCCTGAATATATCTGGGACCCAGAAAAAAAAGTGTTTTGAATTTAGCATTTTTTCATGTAATTACATTGTTTAGAGCATAAGAAACTAATGGGGGAAAAAACATTTTTGAAAAATGATATTTTATTCATTTGTTATGATATCTCTCTGTAGTTGACACCTGGGGTCCGTTCTTCATACCTCGCTTAATACATCTGAGATGATTTGACAGATCCCAGATCTGTTAATCGTGATAACTGATGTCTGGCTAATTTGGTTCTTCATACGAATTTGCGGATTGGATTTGAATATCTGGATTAAATGATCTAAGATCACTGCGTGTTCTAGTGTTCCCTGAAGAGGGCAGATGCATCGATACTCGAAACCATGATCAGCAGTGCAGCGATTGGCTGGCGTCAAGACAGCAACGTAATGACATCATATAATTAAAAAAGCCACCTGACAAAAAACTTGGCACCTCCCATATTTTTTCATACTTTGGTAATATCGATTTTCTTCTTGGTTGTAATTATAGTATTGACAAAATACCTATGAAATTTCATCATCAGGCCTTTTTATCATGGTCCTTGATCTACAAACACAATTTTGTCACCACATAAGTATTATATATGGAACAATAGGGATATACTATATAAACGCATGCAAAGCGTGCAAAATATGCGGGGCTAGCATGATTTCATAATCCCCGCATTTTCGTAGCAAAAAAGTCATTTATATATATTAGCAGAAAGTTGAAAAATGTTCGTTTACTTCACACAAGAGCCGCCATTTCCCCCTGTTGCCATGGGAACGTTTTGAAGTGGCGTAATTACCCGACGTGAACATCATCGAAAAGCTGCAAACCCCGTGGAGAAACCATAGATACCAGTGAAACCATGATGAAGCGCAAACTCCCATTGGCCAACAAACATAACAGCAAAAGAGCAAAGCAGTTTCCCTGTGATGACCGATTTCAGAACACAGCATCATGAAGCTTCAGAGCGTTATGAATCAGTGAGTCGATTCAGCGGTTTGGAGCGTTATGAATCAGTGAGTCGATTCAGCGGTTTGGAGCGTTATGAGTCAGTGAGTCGACTCAGCGGTTTGGAGTATTATGAATCAGTGAGTCGATTCAGCGGTTCAGAGCGTTATGAATCAGTGAGTCGATTCAGCGCTTTGAAGCGTTATGAATCAGTGAGTCGATTCAGCGGTTCAGAGCGTTATGAATCAGTGAGTCGATTCAGCGGTTCAGAGCGTTATGAATCAATGAGTCGATTCAGCGGTTCAGAGCGTTATGAATCAGTGAGTCGATTCAGCGGTTTGGAGCGTTATGAATCAGTGAGTCGATTCAGCGGTTTGGAGCATTATGAATCAGTGAGTCGATTCAGCGGTTTGGAGCGTTATGAATCAGTGAGTCGATTCAGTGGTTTGGAGCGTTATGAATCAGTGAGTCGATTCAGTGGTTTGGAGCGTTATGAATCAATGAGTCGATTCAGCGGTTCAGAGCGTTATGAATCAGTGAGTCGATTCAGCGGTTCAGAGCGTTATGAATCAGTGAGTCGATTCAGCGGTTCAGAGCGTTATGAATCAGTGAGTCGATTCAGCGGTTTGGAGCGTTATGAATCAGTGAGTCGATTCAGCGGTTCAGAGCGTTATTAATCAGTGAGTCGATTCAGCGGTTCAGAGCGTTATGAATCAGTGAGTCGATTCAGCGGTTTGGAGCATTATGAATCAGTGAGTCGATTCAGCGGTTTGGAGCATTATGAATCAGTGAGTCGATTCAGCGGTTTGGAGCGTTATGAATCAGTGAGTCGATTCAGCGGTTCAGAGCGTTATGAATCAGTGAGTCGATTCAGCGGTTTGAAGCGTTATGAATCAGTGAGTCGATTCAGCGGTTTGAAGCGTTATGAATCAGTGAGTCGATTCAGCAGTTTGAAGCGTTATAAATCAGTGAGTCGATTCAGCGGTTTGGAGCGTTATGAATCAGTGAGTCGATTCAGCGGTTTGGAGCATTATGAATCAGTGAGTCGATTCAGCGGTTTGGAGCATAATGAATCAGTGAGTCGATTCAGCGGTTTGGAGCGTTATGAATCAATGAGTCGATTCAGCGGTTCAGAGCGTTATGAATCAGTGAGTCGATTCAGCGGTTCAGAGCGTTATGAATCAGTGAGTCGATTCAGCGGTTCAGAGCGTTATGAATCAATGAGTCGATTCAGCGGTTCAGAGCGTTATGAATCAGTGAGTCGATTCAGCGGTTTGGAGCGTTATGAATCAGTGAGTCGATTCAGCGGTTTGGAGCATTATGAATCAGTGAGTCAATTCAGCGGTTTGGAGCGTTATGAATCAGTGAGTCGATTCAGCGGTTTGGAGCATTATGAATCAGTGAGTCGATTCAGCGGTTTGGAGCATAATGAATCAGTGAGTCGATTCAGCGGTTTGGAGCGTTATGAATCAATCAGTCGATTCAGTGGTTCAGAGCGTTATGAATCAGTGAGTCGATTCAGCGGTTCAGAGCGTTATGAATCAGTGAGTCGATTCAGCGGTTCAGAGCGTTATGAATCAATGAGTCGATTCAGCGGTTCAGAGCGTTATGAATCAGTGAGTCGATTCAGCGGTTTGGAGCGTTATGAATCAGTGAGTCGATTCAGCGGTTTGGAGCATTATGAATCAGTGAGTCGATTCAGCGGTTTGGAGCGTTATGAATCAGTGAGTCGATTCAGTGGTTTGGAGCGTTATGAATCAGTGAGTCGATTCAGTGGTTTGGAGCGTTATGAATCAATGAGTCGATTCAGCGGTTCAGAGCGTTATGAATCAGTGAGTCGATTCAGCGGTTCAGAGCGTTATGAATCAGTGAGTCGATTCAGCGGTTTGGAGCGTTATGAATCAGTGAGTCGATTCAGCGGTTCAGAGCGTTATGAATCAGTGAGTCGATTCAGCGGTTTGAAGCGTTATGAATCAGTGAGTCGATTCAGCGGTTTGAAGGGTTATGAATCAGTGAGTCGATTCAGCAGTTTGAAGCGTTATAAATCAGTGAGTCGATTCAGCGGTTTGGAGCGTTATGAATCAGTGAGTCGATTCAGCGGTTTGGAGCATTATGAATCAGTGAGTCGATTCAGCGGTTTGGAGCATAATGAATCAGTGAGTCGATTCAGCGGTTTGGAGCGTTATGAATCAGTGAGTCGATTCAGCGGTTTGGAGCGTTATGAATCAGTGAGTCGATTCAGCGGTTCAGAGCGTTATGAATCAATGAGTCGATTCAGCGGTTTGGAGCGTTATGAATCAATGAGTCGATTCAGCGGTTCAGAGCGTTATGAATAAGTGAGTCGATTCAGCGGTTCAGAGCGTTATGAATCAATGAGTCGATTCAGCGGTTTGGAGCGTTATGAATCAATGAGTCGATTCAGCGGTTTGGAGCGTTATGAATCAGTGAGTCGATTCAGCGGTTTGGAGCGTTATGAATCAGTGAGTCGATTCAGCGGTTTGGAGCGTTATGAGTCAGTGAGTCGACTCAGCGGTTTGGAGTATTATGAATCAGTGAGTCGATTCAGCGGTTCAGAGCGTTATGAATCAGTGAGTCGATTCAGCGCTTTGAAGCGTTATGAATCAGTGAGTCGATTCAGCGGTTCAGAGCGTTATGAATCAGTGAGTCGATTCAGCGGTTCAGAGCGTTATGAATCAATGAGTCGATTCAGCGGTTCAGAGCGTTATGAATCAGTGAGTCGATTCAGCGGTTTGGAGCGTTATGAATCAGTGAGTCGATTCAGCGGTTTGGAGCATTATGAATCAGTGAGTCGATTCAGCGGTTTGGAGCGTTATGAATCAGTGAGTCGATTCAGTGGTTTGGAGCGTTATGAATCAGTGAGTCGATTCAGTGGTTTGGAGCGTTATGAATCAATGAGTCGATTCAGCGGTTCAGAGCGTTATGAATCAGTGAGTCGATTCAGCAGTTCAGAGCGTTATGAATCAGTGAGTCGATTCAGCGGTTCAGAGCGTTATGAATCAGTGAGTCGATTCAGCGGTTCAGAGCGTTATTAATCAGTGAGTCGATTCAGCGGTTCAGAGCGTTATGAATCAGTGAGTCGATTCAGCGGTTTGGAGCGTTATGAATCAGTGAGTCGATTCAGCGGTTCAGAGCGTTATGAATCAGTGAGTCGATTCAGCGGTTTGAAGCGTTATGAATCAGTGAGTCGATTCAGCGGTTTGAAGCGTTATGAATCAGTGAGTCGATTCAGCAGTTTGAAGCGTTATAAATCAGTGAGTCGATTCAGCGGTTTGGAGCGTTATGAATCAGTGAGTCGATTCAGCGGTTTGGAGCATTATGAATCAGTGAGTCGATTCAGCGGTTTGGAGCATAATGAATCAGTGAGTCGATTCAGCGGTTTGGAGCGTTATGAATCAATGAGTCGATTCAGCGGTTCAGAGCGTTATGAATCAGTGAGTCGATTCAGCGGTTCAGAGCGTTATGAATCAGTGAGTCGATTCAGCGGTTCAGAGCGTTATGAATCAATGAGTCGATTCAGCGGTTCAGAGCGTTATGAATCAGTGAGTCGATTCAGCGGTTTGGAGCGTTATGAATCAGTGAGTCGATTCAGCGGTTTGGAGCATTATGAATCAGTGAGTCGATTCAGCGGTTTGGAGCGTTATGAATCAGTGAGTCGATTCAGCGGTTTGGAGCATAATGAATCAGTGAGTCGATTCAGCGGTTTGGAGCGTTATGAATCAATGAGTCGATTCAGCGGTTCAGAGCGTTATGAATCAGTGAGTCGATTCAGCGGTTCAGAGCGTTATGAATCAGTGAGTCGATTCAGCGGTTCAGAGCGTTATGAATCAATGAGTCGATTCAGCGGTTCAGAGCGTTATGAATCAGTGAGTCGATTCAGCGGTTTGGAGCGTTATGAATCAGTGAGTCGATTCAGCGGTTTGGAGCATTATGAATCAGTGAGTCGATTCAGCGGTTTGGAGCGTTATGAATCAGTGAGTCGATTCAGTGGTTTGGAGCGTTATGAATCAGTGAGTCGATTCAGTGGTTTGGAGCGTTATGAATCAATGAGTCGATTCAGCGGTTCAGAGCGTTATGAATCAGTGAGTCGATTCAGCGGTTCAGAGCGTTATGAATCAGTGAGTCGATTCAGCGGTTCAGAGCGTTATGAATCAGTGAGTCGATTCAGCGGTTTGGAGCGTTATGAATCAGTGAGTCGATTCAGCGGTTCAGAGCGTTATTAATCAGTGAGTCGATTCAGCGGTTCAGAGCGTTATGAATCAGTGAGTCGATTCAGCGGTTTGGAGCATTATGAATCAGTGAGTCGATTCAGCGGTTTGGAGCGTTATGAATCAGTGAGTCGATTCAGCGGTTCAGAGCGTTATGAATCAGTGAGTCGATTCAGCGGTTTGAAGCGTTATGAATCAGTGAGTCGATTCAGCGGTTTGAAGCGTTATGAATCAGTGAGTCGATTCAGCAGTTTGAAGCGTTATAAATCAGTGAGTCGATTCAGCGGTTTGGAGCGTTATGAATCAGTGAGTCGATTCAGCGGTTTGGAGCATTATGAATCAGTGAGTCGATTCAGCGGTTTGGAGCATAATGAATCAGTGAGTCGATTCAGCGGTTTGGAGCGTTATGAATCAGTGAGTCGATTCAGCGGTTTGGAGCGTTATGAATCAGTGAGTCGATTCAGCGGTTCAGAGCGTTATGAATCAATGAGTCGATTCAGCGGTTTGGAGCGTTATGAATCAATGAGTCGATTCAGCGGTTCAGAGCGTTATGAATCAGTGAGTCGATTCAGCGGTTCAGAGCGTTATGAATCAATGAGTCGATTCAGCGGTTTGGAGCGTTATGAATCAATGAGTCGATTCAGCGGTTCAGAGCGTTATGAATCAGTGAGTCGATTCAGCGGTTCAGAGCGTTATGAATCAATGAGTCGATTCAGCGGTTTGGAGCGTTATGAATCAATGAGTCGATTCAGCGGTTCAGAGCGTTATGAATCAGTGAGTCGATTCAGTGGTTTGGATCGGCAAAGTCACGTATTTCAGCAGTTTGACACGCGATACGAATCATGAATCGACTCACTGATTCATAGCATCATGATGCTGTGTTTTGAAATCGGTCATCACTATATAAGTCGTTATTTAGTCGTTATATCAAATGTCAGTTTTGTAAAGCTACCTCTGTAAAACAGGAAGTTATTTCTTCATCTCTTCAGAAGTTGTAGCATATTCCTTTTGTAAAGCTACAGAACTTGTTTGACTCAATGTTTTGTAAATTTGAGCCGTGTGTTTATTAAGGTCTTCAATAAAACAAGATGAGAACTTAAATATTCCCAGCACTTTCTGTGATGTAGTGCTTTTTTCTCTTTTTCATCAAACCGCAGTTTTTGCAAGTTCCCGCATTTTCCATCGCATTTTTTAAGAAAACATGCCGCATAATCAAGGATTTTTGCCTGCAACAATCACAAAAACAGCCGCATTTTTCTGGAAGGACTGAATAATGTCAGCCGTTTTTAAAGACCAAGAATTTGTTGTTGTCCTGGTGAAACCTCCAAACATTTAGTATCTCTGCAAAGCCCCGAATGTGCTCTTTACAGGACATCCCGACTGTGACGTGTGACATGTAAGATGTCAGAGAAATTCCCTAAAATATAACGTCCACTGCAGTGGACAAAAGTCTATTTGTGGGTCCCAGGAGGATATGCAAATATGCCGAAAACGAGGCAAAACTGAACACCAGGTAAACACAAACCTCTCTAATCAATCACAGAGCAAAGCCATAATGAAGCACAGCATTCATAAAGCACAAAAGTCCACCGAGAGAACCCCGCAGCTGTAGAGGTTTCCTACCCGTCTGCCATGAGAAACCACGGCAGCATCCTTCACCCATCCGGGAATCCAGGTGAGCGCGTCCGCCCTCTTCCTCCTCGCGGTCCGTCCGGGAGACATCCGTCCGAGCTCGGCTCGATGCAGGATCAGAGCTCTGGCTAGCGGAGCCGGTCCGTGACGACGGGTCAGTGTGGCTTTGCCATCCATCACGCCGCACCTGATCCCAGGCCTTTCCGCCCCGGCTTCCGCCGAGGTTATTT
>CM042260.1:1820000-1842500 GCA_023566225.1 Romanogobio albipinnatus | reverse complement strand
GGAGAGATAATGTTGAGTAATGTTTGTTTGAGTGATCTGGTTATTTTATTTGGGTCATGTGAGTGCATGATTTTACAGCGTCGAGTGTTGTAGCCAATCACGGGCATTTCTGTTGAAAATAATGACCAGTCATATGTTTAATTTACCAGGAATGAGAATCCATATCGATCAAAACAAGTTTTATATAGTCTCAAAACGCTGAATGAATTTAGTGCAAGTTTACGTTTGACATGAATCTTCCCATTATCTACAAATCTCTCATCATAAACAAACAAAGCACAGACACGATTCAAATAAAGATTTATTGTGAAGTTTTAGTTTTTCATGATACTTTGTGATTTTCCCTACAATCAGCCTATATATTTAACACTTCAGTACAAATAAAGTAACAAAAATAGACATTTTAATGTTATAATAGTGATTTGATAATTTATAAAAATTCATTCATAAAAAGAGAAAAAATGGCTAATGAGTCAATAAGTGTTCCTCTTCCACCATCTACTGGTTATAGTGGTCATTTCTTTTATAAACTGTTGTTAATGACCGAATGTTATTTTAAGATACTCACATAAGCATAAGCAGGTGAATATAAATGAATGATTCTAGCATATACAGAGTTTAACCCAAGAAAAAAGTTGTAAATAGTGTTTAAAAAAAAACAGGGCAATCAATTTAATTCAACTCTTTTTATCCAGGCGAAGATCTCAGAGAGACTGAAAACTGCTGAAATATGACCGATAGCATCTGGATATAGTAGCTGATCACGTTATCAAACTGCAGTTAGAGTCTAACCATCTATTATATAACAATAAACATGAACTATAACGCGCTTCATAAAATACCACTTCTATTAATATTCCTGAGAGGTCGACTAATGTAACTTAACTAACAAATAATTTGATCATCATGTTAGAATCTCTGCATGATATTTGATGTAAATATGGTCGAGTTATATGATAATATAAATGTAGGTACTATGTGCTTACATTACATGAAATAACTGGGATACACTTTACTTTAGGGTGCATTCAGTTGCATAAAGCTTTAGATGGACAGCACATTATGAGCACACGCGGAGGACGCAGCGCTGATGATACGGAATAAATGGCTTCCAAAGCTGAAAATCTAAATCTGCTGGGTTTGAGAAAACATTCCCACATCAAAGTCCTGAGAAATGCAGACGCTGAGAAACATCAGGAATACAGTGAAACGGGTTTAATCCTAAAGATGATGAAGTCCATCTGACGTCCTGCATCTGCGGCTGGACTGTAGATCGCATTTTTGAGAAATAAGTGCATCCCAAGCCCTGAGGCAGGAGCATTCGTGAAAGACAGAGACAAACGGGACGAGGAATACTCACCCTCCATAAAGTACAAGCTGGCATCGATCCTCCACAGGATCTGGCCCTTGTGGGAACCGCTCACTCCACGGCTCTTGTAGTCCAGAAAGTTTTCTGACAGAACCTCATCTATAATAGAAGAAGAAAGAAAAGATGACGAGGAGCATCAAAATGCACTTGTGCCTTTGTTTAATAAATTGCATTTTAAAATATATTTACAGCTGCTTTAAATTGTAAATATGTCAGGGTTCAAGCGCTTTAAGCGTCTTTAAGAACATTCGTATAAGTTGTTTTATTTAGCAAGCATGTGACCACTTAGATCACAGATCATTTACAGACAATACTAAGGAAATATAGTAGTTTTAAACAGAGGTTGAGCTAGGACTAGTTTGCGAAAATAATGGAATAATCTCCAATATATAATGAGCGATTCGATTGACAGCGGCGGTCCCAGAGGCGAAGTTGCTCAGAATGAGGCGTTCTACCATACGGTGTGTGAATGTCATGTGTATGTGAGAAAAATCATGTGATGTACGATCCTTTACGCGTGTGAAAAACACGAAGGCGCCCCCGGTGGCCGATTTCTTTCGGATTTCACACAGGCCTCTAGAGCCGTGAGTCAAACAGGCCCACGAGTTTCGTTCCGATCGGCCTCCGTTAACCTCGTCTGACAGCCGCTCGGACGTCATTGGCCGTGTTTGAGATACGTGAATGTCCTCGTAGACAATCGCGGCACTTTGGACAAAGACACCGCATGCCAGTTTTCAAGTCAAGGCATTTTTGTGTTTTTTTTTTATTTATTTAACAGCGGCCAACAGTTGCAGTGTTTGTCACATGATCAACAACTGAGACCATAAAGTACTAATTTTGGTGAAAATATCTTGTTAAAGAGTTACAGCCATTATTGTAAAAGTGGCCCCGCCCATCTCAAACATTTTGGCTTTCCATAGTGACTGTAAATTGAAATTGCAACTTTTTTCGATAATAATTGATATTTAGATTCCATTTTTCGAAAAATCAAAAATTCCAGAAAGTTTCGCCAGGGTGATGATCGGATCCGTCTTACATGAATTTTGTTCATCTTGCTCCAAGGATTCCAGCGATATAAGACACTTGAGCGACGAAGGGTTTAGGGGTTATGAGCCATTAGCCACGTTTACATGCGCACTTTATTGTCATTCCGATTAAAATCATTCCGATTGAAAGACGTTATCTAAACCGATCCGGTGTTCACATGTGCTGATGGTTTCAATCGGAATCATTTTGTGACATGCGCGCACAGTTTGTCTGTCGCATCAGATTCGTAACGTTAACTGCGATGTTCTTGGATCAATAGTTCTGTGTAGGTAATTTATTTATTTTTCTGTGAGCGGACATGCAGTAGTTTAACCTAATTCATGTCCTATACAACAGCTGTGAATGATGAATGCGGACTCAAAATTAATTAAATTAATTTATTTTGAAAAACACAAAATTAACAATAAAATGCACCCAAATTATATATAAATATAAAGGATATACGGTGAAACATGAATGAAAGCATTCAAGAGGTGCTCAGCATCATTATTAGTACTAAACGCATAAATATTTCAGATGATTAAGGAAAGATACCATAATCACAGAGGTATAAATATTAACAAAAGTAATTAAAGTAGACTGTGGGTAATGTTATTTAACCAATTTGAAGCAGTTGTTGAACTTTTTATATATATAGCCATGGGCGTCGGAAGCAAAAAAAATGTGGGTGGGTCCTCAGAAATTTTTTAACGGAGTAGATGCCAATTACATTACAAACGCTGTCAAGGTGAGATGGTTGTAGGCTTTGTCTGTTGTCATTATTCCAACATTAGGTTCATAACATGTTACGAAATAAAAAGTTTAATACCTCAGAAAAATGAACTTTCCTCTCTTGTCAACATTAGGCTGGTGTGAGCGCGGCACACACTCTTCAGTTGTGGAGGCGTGCGCTGTATATCACGCGCCACATAAGGACGTACACTCACAGTATTCGGATCGGGTCGTTTACATGGTGGAATGTTTAGTTTGATCGGTTCATGAAAAGGTTTATCCCACCCCTCTCAAACCCATTACAATTTCATTCGGTTTGGGCATTTTTATTCCGATTGAGGTGTTTATATGGAGCATTTACATTCGGATTGGACTTTTAAACCGATTACAGTGCTCCATGTAAACGCACCTATTGTGTACTTTTGAGTGCTGTAGCGCCCCCGTCAGGCCAATTGGGACGAGCTTTGGTGACCTTGTAGGCGGTGTGAGTACTACCATCCCTCAAAGTTTCAAGTCTCTACGACTTACGGTTTGGTCTGCCCGATCAGTTTTAGGGGAGAATGATGATCCTTGGAAATTATAACAATTACAAATATAGCTGAGCAGCAATTATCAGGCCTTTAAGCACTTACATAAAAAGATATTATGTTTTATTTAGCAAGCCTATAACCATCTAGATCATAGATGGAAAAGACCATTTACAGGCAATACAAGCAATTTACCATAGCTATGGTCTGATCGCCATAACATTGTTCATGCTTGTTTAGAATCATATGTCGCATGTGCTAAGCTATTTTCGTGAAGTTACGATTTTTCGTTCAGGATTTAAAGGCTTTTCCGTGCACTTGGCCACACCCATTTTCTAAGTTCAACTCTTTTTTTGTAAATTTTTGATCTAGAGAGTCCAGGGAATTGTACTGCATTGGTTTTATTTAGATTGAGCGAAAATCCTAGGATTAGTTAGCAAAAGTAGATTTTTACATATGCAAATATTTAATGAACGATTTGATTGACAGCAGTGGTTCTTGAGGCAAAGTTGTTCAGTATGAGGAGATCTATCAAATGATATGCATATTGTGTGTATGTGTGCAACAACACGTGATTACTGAGGCGTACAACTTGGTAGCGCCACCTAGTGGCCGATTTCTTTCACAATTCTCACAGACCTCTAATGCTGCGTTCACACCAAACGCGAATAGAGCGTCAACATCACGATACCGCATCTAGTTGGACGCTTGAACATTTTGAATCCACAGTAAATTGGACGCGCATATAAATTGAGCTTTTGAAGTGAAATAGACACGCGTTCAAGGCGCTCCAGGAGAAATATGTCATAAATCACCACTCCGCCTCTTTTCATTTTCATAAAAAAAAACATATTAAACATTAATAGCCACACAAATGTGGTCCAGGCAACGCCTACATTATCTTCACTGCATGTATATTTAAATATCCTTAAAAAATAAAGTTATGAAACTTCTCTTTGCCCTCAGCCCAAAGATCGTCTGTTAGATCCACACAAGACGAACCACCACAGAGACATCAGAGCCAGAGCCAGCGGCTGAAGGACTGGCCGAGGAAAGGCTGCTCTCGCCGGGGTTAATGAGCGCTGAGCACCTGATCCACTGGAGCTCACAACTCCACACACACCAGATCACATGTTCAACTCCACACACACCAGATCACATGTTCAACTCCACACACACCAGATCACATGTTCAATTCCACACACGCCAGATCACATGTTCAACTCCACACACGCCAGATCACATGTTCAACTCCACACACGCCAGATCACATGTTCAACTCCACACACGCCAGATCACATGTTCAACTCCACACATACCAGATCACATGTTCAATTCCACACACACCAGATCACATGTTCAACTCCACACACACCAGATCACATGTTCAACTCCACACACACCAGATCACATGTTCAACTCCACACACACCAGATCACATGTTCAACTCCACACACACCAGATCACATGTTCAACTCCACACACACCTCCACACACACCAGATCACATGTTCAACTCCACACACGCCAGATCACATGTTCAACTCCACACACACCAGATCACATGTTCAACTCCACACACACCAGATCACATGTTCAACTCCACACACACCAGATCACATGTTCAACTCCACACACACCAGATCACATGTTCAACTCCACACACACCAGATCACATGTTCAACTCCACACACGCCAGATCACATGTTCAACTCCACACACGCCAGATCACATGTTCAACTCCACCCACGCCAGATCACATGTTCAACTCCACCCACGCCAGATCACATGTTCAACTCCACACACGCCAGATCACATGTTCAACTCCACACACGCCAGATCACATGTTCAACTCCACACACACCAGATCACATGTTCAACTCCACACACGCCAGATCACATGTTCAACTCCACACACGCCAGATCACATGTTCAACTCCACACACGCCAGATCACATGTTCAACTCCACACACGCCAGATCACATGTTCAACTCCACACACACCAGATCACATGTTCAGCTCCACACACGCCAGATCACATGTTCAGAGAGGAGAAAAGTTTAAATTTTTCAACTTGGGCGTCAGACGCGAATTCGCTTCAAATGCGTGAATGCACAAAAAGCACCACTCGCGCGTAACACTTGTATCATGCAAGACGCTAAATTAGCTTCCAATTTGCGTCATTCGCGCAAACTGGACGGCCGAATGAGGCGTAATCCCGTCCATCGTGCCGTGCGAAACGCGCCTAACGTGCCGCAGGACCTCCAAACGCGCATCAACGAGCCTTTCCATTGACTTCACATTGAAATCACTCGCTCATGACGCTGTATTCGCGTTTGGTGTGAACACAGCATCAGGGCCATGAGTAGAACATGCCCACGAGTTTCGTTCTGATCAGCTTCTGTTAACCTTGTCTAATAGGTGCTCAAACTTCATTGGCCGATGGCGGCCATGTTCTTTGAGAAACGCCAATGTCCTCAAAAACATACATGGCACCTTGGACAAAGATACTGCATGCCAATTTTCAAGAAATCGGACTAACCGTTTGGTGGTTATAGCCATTTTCTTGTTGTAGCACCAATCCATGTGATTTTTTAAAATCTTGACCAAAGATTGAGCCGATACGCATGTGTACCGAGTCCATTCAAGAGTTACAGCCATTTTAGTAAAAGTGGCTCCACCCACATCAAACATTTTGGCGGCCCTTAGAGACCGTGAATCGAAATTTTAACTTTTATTTTGATAAATATTGGCAATCAGACTCCAGGGGTCTTGCTGCACTGGTTTGGTTCCAGTCAGGCCAAAAACCTTAGACTAGTTTGCAAAAATAGTTTTTTAAAAACATCCAAAATATCTGAAAATTATGATTTGTCCAACGATATATGACACTTGAGTTATGAGCCATTTCATACTTTTGATCACTGTAGCGCCACCATCAGGCCGATTGGGACGGGCTTTGGTGTCCGTCCCTCAAAGTTTCACGTCTCTATGACTTACGGTTTGGTCTGCCCGATCAGTTTTAGGGGAGGATGCTGATCCTTGGGAATTCTAACAGTTATAATAGTTTCAGCGCTACGCTCTAGAACCCATAATAATATTGGCCATTGACAAACCCAGATCGTTTGACTATTAATCAAGTCGAAGTGTTCTCACCAATCATGTACATGCCAATCCAGTCGCCGGAGTCCACTTCCTCTGTGACGTCCCAGCAGATGACGATGTCCTGTGATTGGCCGATGCAGTAGAGGGAGGTGCTGATGGTCAGGGTGGAGCGGCTCTGTAAGGACAGCAGATCCGTGTCGCTGGTGGACCGTGGCAGAGCCAGGGCTTCGCTGGGGTGAGCGAAGCTGAACCGCGACCCATCCTTACAGCGGCGCCGGCTCTGCACGCTCCGCGACGGCGAGGCCATGGCCGCCAGGCCCAGAAACCTGCTCTGGTACAGGTTCTGTGGGAAATCACATCATCACACTTTAGGGAAAAACTGGAAGGCAATATCTGACTCTTTACCCAGACAGCAAATAGTGTCAGAATCCACATGTGCCAGATGTGGCCCGGATCTGGCCTGACACTGTTTGCGGTCTGGGTATTTTTCATGGGAACAGTTGAATTGATCTTGAATATATGGAATCTTGTTTCTGCCACGGGATGAAAAATAAAAAAGGTAATTGTGACTTTTTTTAAATCAGACTTTTGAGATATAGAGCCGTATTTCACTGATCTGAGCTCATGGTCTGAAGCTCTTAGGGCGCGTCCGAATCGACTTCTGCTAGTTTAATGACGGGAGAAACGGTCAGCGCGTCCGGCTCATGGTCCAGAAGGGTCGTGCCTCGTCTCTTAATGAGTCATGGGTGTGTTTTGGGCGTAACGAGCAATAAACCAATCAGAGCCTCATCTCCCTTTCCCTTTAAAAGCCAGTTGTGCTGCACCATGAGAGGATTCACTGTTGACATGAGGAGAGAGTGTGTGTGTGTGTGTGTGTGTGTTTGCTGCACGTCCCTGTGTGTGAAATAATCAGAGTGTGCGTGTGTGTGTGTGTGTGTGTGTGTGTGCTGCTGCGCGTCTCTGTGTGTGTAATAACCAGAGTGTGTGTGTGTGTGTGTGCTGCTGTGCATTCCTGTGTGTGTAATAATCAGAGAGTGTGTGTGTGTGTGTGTGCAGCTGCGTGTGTGTGTAATAATCAGAGTGTGTGTGTGTGTGTGCTGCTGTGCATCCCTGTGTGTGTAATAATCAGATAGTGTGTGTGTGTGTGTGTGTGTGTGTGTGTGTGTGTGTGTGTGTGCAGCTGCGTGTGTGTGTAATAATCAGAGTGTGTGTGTGTGTGTGTGCAGCTGTGTGTGTTGCAATTATCAGATTTTTATTCCGTGGCAGAAACAACCTGGCCAAATACATGTTTTTGTTTGTTTGTTTAGACAACTTTATAACTCTACATTTTAAGATCTTTATAAAGATATATCTTTATATACAGTATATATATATATATATATATATATATATATATATATATATATATATATATATATATATATATATATATATATATATATATATATATATATATATATATATATATATATATATATATGTGTGTGTCAAAGACAAAAAAGCATTTTATATATATATATATTAATCAGCTTAATTTCTAGAATATAACTGAAGTGTGTTCTGAAACAAGAAATAAAACTGTTGCATCGAAACAAGACTTTTCCAAGCCAACTTCGAAGTTTGTTTACAACATAACTGACTACAACCCTAACTACACCAATTCTGAGAAAAAGTATTATAATTTAATTTATTCTGTACGTTTAATTTGTGTTAGTTTCTCACACAAAGGCATTGCACTCCTATGCATCTGTGTGTTGTTAAGAGTGTACACTGTAAAAACACGCATATTCTTTACTTAAAGAGATTTTTTACTTGATTTAACACATAAAAGTGAATTCTATTGGTATACATTAATGTATTTAGGTTGATTCAGCTATATTAAATAATATTTTTGACTTGAATATAATCCGTTAATTTGGATGTTATGATTTATTTGTCCCCCAGTGTGTGTCTTAAGTCTCATCCAGATGAAAAGCAGCCAGAGAGCTACTAAGAGTAAAGCAACTTCTCTAATATGATCATATACACTAACTGGGAGAAATGGTTCTCTTTAAAACTGAACTGCATGATAACTCCTGTGACAACATGTCCTGTGTCTAATACTGTCCAAGTATCCGATAAAACAACATGTGCATGGAGATGTATGAGTGTTAGTCAGAGAGAAGATGGAAGTGAATGGAGACGAACATGCATCAAAACCAGTCAGGTGTAATACAGAGGGAATATGACTCTGATGACCGTGAACATATTCATAATCATTTATATTCATAAATCCATAGATGTTGACTTTTATGTGCAACAATGAGACCTTTGTTTTTTTGTTTTTTTTTTACAGTTTTAGGCCCAAAGTATGAAGTATGCCATACAAGCATAAGATGATATGATGGGTTTTGATGGGACGCTTCAGAGCCATCAACAACATCTGTAAGATGCAGAGATTCACAATATTCCCTGTTATGCCCCGAAGGATTAGGAATCGTCGGCAAGGTGTGGTGAAATACAACAAAACAGCCAACATCTCTGAATGCCTGCCAAGAACTCTCTCTCTCTCTCTCTCTCTCTCTCTCTCTCTCACACACACACACACACACACACACACACACACACACACACACACACACACACACACACACACACACACACACACACACACACACACACACACACACACACACACACACACACACACACACACACACACAGACCTTAAAATAGCAATGCCTCTGGGAGCTCGTCCACAGTTAACGGAGTGTCAGAGAAAGCAAGAAGACTCAAAAACATGCCCAAAATGACAGCATTCATCTCCTCTGGGAGTCTTTCCTACAGGACTGACAGCTTTTCCTTCCTGCTGGACAGAACAGTGTCTTCTCCACTAACTTAATGGTGCATTTTTAGCGGCATCTAGTGGTTAGGTTGTGAATTGCAACCGCTCACCCCTCCCTTTCGGAGCACATAGAGAAGCTACGGTGGCCGACACAGGACAAACATGTCATGGTCTGAGACAGCAGAGAGTGACTAGCGCTCTGTAGAGAAGTTTGTCCCTTTAGGGCTACTGTAGAAACATGGTGGCGCAAAATGGCGACTTCACTGTAAGGGACCCGCGGTGTGTGTAGATATAAACGGCTCATTCTAAGGTCATAAAAACATAACGGCTCATTATGCTCATATATTATAAAGTAAGGTCTTTATACTCCACTGAAAACACAGTAATGAATATTATATTGCATTTCTGTCAATAGATCCTCGATCCTGCGACTCGATTATGTCATTTGCGTTGCTTCATGGGAGTGGGCGGAGCTAAAGAACTGTGTTTTGACTCTCGGATTGGTGGAATGTTTTGTACATCATAGGTAATGTAGTTTTGCTTCTCGAACCCAACTGTTGAACTCATTATAGACCTTTGGATAATGGTCCAAATGATGGACGGATGCACTTTTATGATGGATAGATGCACTTTTATGATGGATAGATGCACTTTTATGATGGACAGATGCACTTTTATGATGGACAGATGCACTTTTATGATGGATAGATGCACTTTTATGATGGACAGATGCACTTTTATGATGGATAGATGCACTTTTATGATGGATAGATGCACTTTTATGATGGATGGATGCACTTTTATGATGGACAGATGCACTTTTATGATGGACAGATGCACTTTTATAATGGACAGATGCACTTTTATGATGGATAGATGCACTTTTATGATGGACAGATGCACTTTTATGATGGATAGATGCACTTTTATGATGATGGATGGATGCACTTTTATGATGATGGATGGATTCTCTTTTATGATGGACAGATGCACTTTTATGATGGACAGATGCACTTTTATGATGGACAGATGCATTTTTATGATGGACAGATGCACTTTTATGATGGATAGATGCACTATGATGATGGACAGATGCATTTTTATGATGGATAGATGCACTTTTATGATGGACAGATGCACTTTTATGATGGACAGATGCACTTTTATGATGGACGGATGCACTATGATGATGGACAGATGCATTTTTTATGATGGATAGATGCACTTTTATGATGGACAGAAGCACTTTTATGATGGATAGATGCTCTTTAATGATGGATAGATGCACTTTTATGATGGATGGATGCACTTTTATGATGATGGATAGAGGCTCTTTTATAATGGATGGATGCACTTTTATGATGGACAAATGCACTTTTATGATGATGGATAGAGGCTCTTTTATAATGGATGGATGCACTTTTATGATGGACAGATGCACTTTTATGATGGATGGATGCACTTTTATGATGGACAGATGCACTTTTATGATGGATGGATGCACTTTTATGGACATAAAAAACGAGATAACAATTCACTGCCATTATAAATCTTGAATTAGCCAGGACTTTTTAAAAATATAATATGAGAAGAATGTCATACACACCTAGGATGACTTGAGGGAGAGTAAATCATGGGGTAATTTTCATTTTTGGGTGAACTATCCCTTTAATCCAGCCAATACTAAAACTTAACAACTACCTTACTATCTATTAAGACGCAGTAATTAGGAGCTTATTGAGGCAAAAGTTGTACATAATAGTTATTTAATAGTGAGAATTGGCCCCTAATCTGAAGTGAGACCAAAGTTTTTGTTTCGTACAAAATATATATTTTACAAAAAATTGCAAGATAACACAAGGCATATGTGTTGTGAAGCAAATTTGAAGTCGACATCACAAAAATTGAGCCGCTTAAAGGATTTAAAGTACCGTTTGCATGATAAAGCAATGTCCAATTTCAAAACAGCTTTGAATGTTTAAGCTTTTGAATGAGAACAAATTTATGATGATTACTGAAATATGTGATGGGGGGGGGGGGGGGGGGGGGCAATAAAAAGCAGCACCGGGACACTGACACTGACTGAACAATATCCATGCCATAACCGTCCACACATGAAGAGTCATGGCTGGTCATGAAGAGCAGACGGTGGTGGTGATGAAGGAGGAGCGAGGGGAAGAAGAGCACTGACCTTTACACTACACAGGTGGAGCAGCATTATGATCCACCGACTCAAAGCACATCAAATCCTGAGGAGAAGGTCAGAGTTACTGAAACAGCAGAAAACACAAACCCTCTGAACATTCAGCAGACCCACAACACTTTCACTGCGCTTTGTGTGTTTGAGCTACAAAGACCAGCTGAAAATGGATTCAAATAATGTAATATCAAAATCAGTGCATGTAGTACAAGACATCAGTTTGCAAACACCCAAAGCATTTTAAAGCAATTTTTCAGATTACAGTAATGCATGGGGAAATCATACCATGTTAAAAGAGGGAATTACTCCCATTTCTGAGTTTCGTCCAAAGGTTAATCAGGATATACACTAGTTTTCAAAAGCTTGGGGTTGCTCAGATTTTGTTAATGTTTGTGAAAGAGTCTCTTCTGCTCATTTATCTGATCATAACTCCAGTAAACCGTGTAATATTCCTCCAGTGTAGATCAGCTGTTCTCTATGTGAATATACAGTAAAGTGTAATTTATTCCTGTGATCTTCAGCATCATTACTCCAGTCTTCAGTGTCACATGACCCTTTGCTGATCATTCTCATATGAGGATCTGATGCTCAACACACATTTATGATTATTATCAGTGTTCAAAACAGCTCATATTTCTGTGGAAACCGTCATATTTTATTGTTCAGGATTCTTTGATGAGTAGAAAGTTCAAAATAACAGCGTTTATTTGAAATATATATTTTATTCTAATATTATAAATGTCTTTACTATCACTTTTAAATCAACTTAATCACACTGTACATTTTTTTTTGTGATTTTAACGGTAAAAGACTGTAAAAATGCTATGGTTAAAAACGGTTAACTGGTTAACAGAAAGTTTCCGTACTATATACGGTGAATAACTGTAATAGATCTAACCTGTAATTATACAGTAAAATACAGTTAAATGTACAGTTTTTGGAAGTGAATAAGAACAAGTCGTTGTGTAATTTACAGTGAAAAACCGTACATTGACATTCCCAGAATTCCCTCCGCGACGCTTCACATTTGATGTATTTTTGTTGAAATCACTGTTTCTTCTTAGTTTTTTCTGATCAGTTATGTACATTAGGGTTCCCCTTCGAGGGAACTCGCACTGCGTCGTCGAGTGACGCCACTCTGGGAACGCTTGTTTGTCCCATATATATATCAGTCAAATCAGTTTATATATATAAAAAAGGATGGCTAGCGAGCAACAGTTTAAGATGTGTGTGCACCCGTGTCCGCGATTCCTTGCGGGCTCGGACAAACACCTACTGTGTGTGCAATGCCTGAGCGTGCAAAACGCTAGGGCGAGTGTGATAAGCTGTCCCTCAAGGTGTTGCGCTCCATGGATCTGGGCCCCGTAGAACATGGGGCTCGCAAATGGATCTCTCAACGGGACACGGGACTGCTGCGGCACTTTCCCCGTCCTCGTCTGAGGATTCAGATGTTCTCCCACCCCGTGTGGAAGCCCGCAAAGCGGCTTCTTCCCGCGGGGCGGAGGACCCGTTGCTTCAGCTGTCTGGCTCCGAGGAGTCAGACGTGTTGAGCATCGAGGCGGGTGAGGTGGAGCCTGAGCCATCGCTTCACTAGCTCAAGAGGAGCTAGTGGAGGTTTTGACCCCTGCTGTGGCCAAATTAAGAATTGACTGGCCACAAGAATAGCCTGAAATCCAGCCGCCCAGTAAGCTGTATGAACGGTTCTTCAGGCGCAGGTCTCAACCTCCAACGGCCTACCGTTTTTCCCGGACTTGCACAATGAGTTGTGCAAGTCTTGGGTTAAACCTTACTCAGCCAGGCTCTCCAACCCCCCAGTGTTTGATTTTGGTAATGTACTGAGCAAGGTTATGGGAAGATCTCGCAAGCTATCTTTCTCCCAAGGCCACTTCGTCCCTTAAGGCCCCGGTGCTGCCCACCAAGCCATGCCGTGACACATCATCGCTGGTGGGCAGGGCCTATATGGTGGCCGGGCGGGCTGGTAGTTGTCTGCACACCATGGCGGTACTGCAGGCCTACCAGGCTGACCTCCTCAAGGAGCTCGATGAGGGTGAGGGTCCGTCTCCGGATGATATCATGGAGCTCAGGAAAGCCACCGACTTGTCTCTCCGCATCACCAAAGAGACGGCCTGCGCCATCGGCCGCTCTATGGCTGGTCTGGTGTGTGTGGAGAGATACCTCTGGTTTAATCTGTCGGGATGAAGGAGAGAGAGAAACACTTTCTCATGGATTCCCCGATTTCACCTTCTGGCCTCTTCGGCGGCGCGATAAACACCGTCGTCGAGAGGTTTCAGGAGGTGAAGAATCAGTCGGCGGCTTTCCAGTAATACCTCCCTCGTCGGTCTAGCTCCTAAGGCTGCCTTAATGGGGCAGCCTCGGCTGTCTGCTAGCTCCTCGCACTGGCAGGTGCAAAAGGAGAGTGTTGCCTCCCACGCCCCTCCCGAGGAAGCCTGGCAAAGGAGGCTGCGCTCTCGCGCTAAGCCTTCAGAGCCGAAGGTCAATCTGAGGACCGTCCTTCAGGCAAAGAAGGCTTCCGCCAAGCGGTCTTAGCTGCGGCTGGACCACTGAGAGCTGTCCCCCCCGGGGTGGAGCGACCAAGGTCGTTTCCCCCCCGGAGCTTTCGGGAAATCAGTGTTGTGTTCCCGCCGTCCAGTACGCTTCGGGCCTCACTGGTTCCCCGCGCACGCACGCAGCCTCAGTCGCCTCTACAAAGACCTGCGACTGGGCAGCGCACACCGAAAATCATTCTCGACTGCTCCCTGCCGGTCAGCAGCTTCAGGGGGTCGGGAACGAGGCTCGGTTGACACCCGAGGCCAGCCTCGAGAGGCTGGTTCCCTTAGTAGATTATCTCGGCGCATGGTCATGTCTTCCGAATATTTCTACATAGGCCCTGCAGACTGTAGAGCTGGGTTACAGACTTCAGTTTGGCTCCCCTCCCCCGAATTCAGCGGGGTGGTCCGGACTGTGGTCGGCCCAGAGCAGGTTCGGGTTATGGAACAAGAAGTACAAGCCCTGTTAGCCAAGGAGGCCATAGAACGTGTCCCTCTGGCAGACAGGGAGTCCGGGTTCTACAGCCGGTACTTCATAGTTCCCAAGAAGGATGGGGGGGTTGCGTCCAATAATAGATCTCAGGCTCTTGAATCGTTCTCTGAGGAGATTCAGGTTCAAGATGCTCAAGATTTCCAGCCATCGTGAGTCAGATCCAGTTCGAGGACTGGTTTGTCACGATAGATCTGAAGGACGCATACTTCCATATCTCCATCATTCCATGTCACAGGAACTTCCTGAGGTTCGCTTTCGGGGGCGAAGCGTACCAATATCGGGTTCTTCCCTTCGGCCTAGCCCTCTCCCCTCGCACCTTCACCAAGTGTATGGATGCAGCACTGGCTCCGCTGAGACTCCAGGGCATCCGTATACTCAATTACATCGACGACTGGCTTATTATGGCCAAGTCGTGCGAGATGGCGGTTCGGCATTGAGATGTCGTTCTCGCCCACATCAGGTGCTTGGGGCTGAGACAACACGAAGAAGAGCGTGCTGACGCCCTCCCAGAGGACTACGTTCCTGGGGGTTGTATGGGACTCCACGACGATACAGGCACAAATGTCTCCCGCGCGCGTGGAGTCCATACTGGCGATGGTCTCCAGAGTGAAGCTAGGCCGCAGCCTCACTGTCAAGCAGTTTCAGAGACTGCTGGGGCTCATGGCAGCAGTGTCCAACGTCATACCTTTTGGCCTGCTGCACATGAGACCTCTACAGTGGTGGCTGAGAGCCAAGGGGTTTTCCCCGAGGGGAAATCCGTTCTGTGTGATCAGGGTAACGCGCAAATGCCTTCATTCCCTCGTCATATGGAGGAAACCTTGGTTCCTGTCCCAGGGGCCAGTGCTGGGAGCATCGTGTTGCCGGAAAACCGTTTCAACAGATGCCTCCCTCACTGGCTGGGGCGCGGTCATGGACGGCTGCTTTGCGAGAGGTCTGTGGGAGACCCAGCATTCTTCCTGGCACATCAACTGCCTGGAAATGCTGGCGGTCTAAAAGCTCTGAGAAGCTTTTTCCCGGACCTCCGCAGCCACCATGTCCTGATACGCTCAGACAACATTTCAGTTGTCGCATATCTGAATTGTCAGGGGGGTCTGAGGTCGCGCCCTCTTTGCAGACTGGCACACCAGATCCTCCTGTGGTCCCAGGGGAAACTGTCGTCTCTCAGAACGATGTACGTCCCCGGGGACCAAAACCAGTGAGCAGACGTCCAGTCGAGGTAGGGGCTGAGGCCTGGGGAGTGGCGACTCCACCCAGAGGTGGTGGAGGCCATGTGCGAGAGATTCGGCCCAGTGGAAGTGGACTTGCGTCTCGAGAGACGTCCCACTGTGCACTGTGGTTTGACCTCAGGCATCCAGCTCCGTTAGGGTTGGATGCCATGCTGCAGACGTGGCCGAGGCTGCGTCTGTACGCATTTCCCCCGATCGCTCTGCTCCCGGGAGTTCTGGAGCGGGTCCGCCGGGAGGGGATCAGCCTACTTCTAGTGGCACCCCGCTGGCCGGCCCGTGTATGGTTCTCGGACATCATAGCACTGCTAGACGGCCCTCAATGGCAGGTCCCTCTGAGAAGGGATCTGCTCTCGCAGGCAGGGGGCACAATATTTTACCCCCGTCCGGAGTTATGGAACCTCTGGGTCTGGCCCCTGAGGGGGCTCGTACCTAGAGGCTGGCCTGTCGGCAGATGTGGTCGAGACCCAACTCAGCTCCAGGGCGTTCTCCACTTGGTGTAGAGAGCGTGAGGTGGACCCAGTTAACTGCCCAGTGGCTTCAGTGCTGGAGTTTCTCCAAGATCGTTTCTCCGCCAGTCTTACCCCGTCCACCCTGAAGGTGTATGTGGCTGCAATTGGGGCTTTCCACGCACCTATAGGTGATGGACCCTTGGGGAAGCACCATCTGGTTGTACAGTTCCTCCGTGGGGCTCGGAGGATGAGGCCTGCGGCTCGCTCCAGAGTCCCAACCTGGGACCTGCCGGTGGCTCTCGAGGGGTTGGCCGAGGCCCCCTTCGAGCCACTGGAGTCGGCTGAGGCGAAGAACCTGACTCTTAAGGTGGCCTTTCTCCTTGCTATTACCTCTCTCAAGAGAGTGGGGGATCTCCAGGCCTTGGCTGTTATGCCAACCTGCCTGGAGTTTGCCCAGGCGGAGTTAAGGCCATCTTACACCCTAGACCGGGCTATGTACCCAAGGTGCCATATCATGTGGCACGGTCTTTGGTTCTTCAGGCCTTTCATCCTCCTCCCCACCTGACGGCAGAAGAGGGAAGACTTCACCTGCTCTGCCTCGTCAGAGCCTTAAGAATTTATCTGGAGAGGTCTTCCCAGTGGAGAAAGTCAGACCAGTTATTGGTGTGCTTTGGCTCACCCAAGAAAGGGCTGCCTGCATCTACACAGACAATCAGTAATTGGATTGTCCAGGCTATAGCCACGGCTTATCAGGTGCGCAACTTGCCTTCACCTATGGCCGTGAGGGCTCATTCCACCAGGGGCATGGCCTCCTTGGTGGCCCTCCTTTCTGGCATCTCGCTTCAAGTGGTTTGCGAGGCAGCCGGGTGGGCCACCCCGCACACCTTCATAAGATTTTACAGTCTGCATCTCCCGGCGACGCCTGGTGCCAGAGTGCTCGCGTCCGAAGTGTGCCTGGTCCCCAGCTTCACACTAGGACGGGTGTGATTTTGGTGTGGCATAGTGGTTATTTAGGTTCCCAGAGTGTCGTCACTCGACGACGCAGTGTGAGTTCCCTCGAAGGGGAACGTCCCCCCGAGAAGGGAACGAGACACTGAGTCTCGTCGCCACACCTATCACGGGCAGAGCGCTCGCTTCATCGCAAATAAGCTGTTGTGTGTGTGTATCAGCGTCCCTTTGTATCTTCCGGGTATGCCGTCATCTACTACGTCATGACGCAGCACCAGTCAGATTGGCTTGATTTCATTCATGCTTCAGACGCGTTACGCTGGGGGCGTTCCCAGAGTGTCGTCACTCGACGACGCAGTGCGAGTTCCCTCGAAGGGGAACAGGGGTTACAGTCGTAACCCGAGACGTTTTATGTTACATTTAATGTTGTTAAATTAATGTTTATTGCATGTCTAAAATGTCATGTGTGTTAGCATGATGGTGTTTAGTGTGTGTGTGAATGACTACTTCCATATATTAGTATTGTCCTCCTAAAAGCTGCTTGTGATGAGCTTTGATTCATCATGTAACTCTCATCTCCGCTGTTTTATTCTTGTCAGTATATATCAAAGGTACATCACAGATATTAGTATTACAAAAAGGTTGGTAATTTAACATTATTTCAGTTAATGAAATATGTTTTTTACTGTAAATTCTTTATAGTGTATATGTAATTACTACATTATACACCTTTAAATTATATGCTGCTGTCCTGTAAAACCTTACAGTTACTTACAGTTACTGCCGTATTTTTTACGGTAAAGTTCTTGCAACCACAGCTGCCGTTTTTTTTACCGTAAATTTTACGGGGATTTTTTTTACAATGCATCCTTGATGAATAAAAGTATTAATTTCAAACACTTTTGAATGGTAGTATATCTGTACACAGATTTTCATTAAAAACAAGCAAAACTTTACAAAATGTTTGATTATTTGTGATTCACTTCGAATGTATTTCTTAATTCTTTATTCTCAACACATGTCAGTTAAACAACAGCAACACATTATAGGAGGGTTTAAGTGGAATCTGTTATTGCTCTTTGTTTGCACGTCCTAATAAAATCAACAATTTCAATAAAATTAAGCATTTCTAACACATTTCTTTAACATCCTCTATATAACGCCTCGAAACATGAAGTATAGTGTCTGTGATGGATGAATTATCCCTGCAATCCAACACTGATATTCCCTCAAGCTCTTGCTGCGGAACACATTTATGGATTTGTATAGAAATCATTGATCGAACGGCATAAATTAGATTTTGATATGGTGTGAGACCGAGCATTACGTATCCTGCAACGCTACTAAAAGTGTTATCTACATGAGTTAAGTGAATGCCGTCTGAGATTGACAGCCGGTGTTCCTCAGGCTGTGAGGATGAGGACAGCAGGTCGCGTTCATCCGCATTGATCTCTCTGAAAACACACTCAGTGTGGAAGATTGAAACTATTAACACGAGCAGCTCGTCCTGCACTAATGCTCTTCTGGAAATGGACACCAGCTCAGATCCCAGTGCACAGAGAGAGGAAAGATGTGTGATAATGGAGAGTGTGTGTCAATAAATAACACTAGTGCTGCACAAACATTTATCCCTCAAAAATCAAAGCGAGTAAAATTCACAATGACAAAGTAATTTTTAAGTAGAAAAACTAAAATAGTATTTTCTTCAATAATCTTTGTTTTAAATGCATATTTTATATTACATTAAAGGATTAGTTGACTTTAAAATGATAATTTCCTGATATTTTACTCGCCCCCATCTCATCCAAGATGTTCATGTCTTTCTTTCTTCAGTGGAAAAGAAATTAAGTTTTGTTGAGGAAAACATTCCATGATTTTTCTCCACATAATGGACTTCAATGGCAACCAACGGTGAGATTATGAGATAATAAAGTGATTAATTAAGTGATGATTGAACATTAGTGATGAACACCTGCTGTTAACAAGCAGAATCACTGAAGGAAAGAGAAACAACAAGAACGAACATGCTTTAGTTTGGCCGTTTGACTCTCTGCTCTTTATGTGAGTTTGTGTTATTTGTGACTGTGTTTACTGAAACATCATTTGCTGCGAGAAACACAGAAACAAAGATGGTCAGGTGATTTAGTTTTCAGAATAATTCACTAATTTTATCACCAACCAAAAGTTCTTATTTGTTATTAATAGATTATAACCGCCAACAATACAAAATTAATTTATACACACATGTATAATATCTGTTTCATTTATACTCATAAAGCTTATGACGTTCCAGGAAATCCCTTATATGGACAAAGACATCCAGCGATTGTTTTGACTAATGAAACATGAAGACAATAAACATATGATTACGACAATTCATGGTTTATGTGTTCCTCAAGCCATGTCGGGTATTTTCATAAGAATAAATTATATCTATAATGCAATGCTAATAGATATAGCATTGATTCCTGTATATAATACTATAAAATAATATATATTCTGCCTCATTCTGTGATATGATATTTCAAACACTCCAGAAGTGAGTTTGGAGTAAAAACATCAATAAATGTTCGCTTTCATTGGACAACAGGATTGTAAACGCTAGTAAACGATGTTTGGTGCATGTTTCTTTTTCTAGTGAATTTTAATTTAGTAAGTGAACCAATCGATCTGCTTTAAACATGCACGATTAAGCCAAATCATGATTTTGATTTTATTTTGGTTAACTGTGCAGTTTTTTAGTTTTTTCTACTATAAAGAACCGTTTTTGTGAAATGGAAAATTTCCATGGATGTTAAACGTTCTTCATGAAACCATCAGAGCCCATAAAGTGCATTATTTTGAAGAGTTTATCATTTCGAAAATGAAAACAGCAGCCCAAACAGTGGAAGGTTTTACTTTTTTATGTTCTGAGAATGTTTTCCTAATGTTTCCATTAAGTCATGAATGTTTTACGAATGTTTTTAAGCAGCACGTTCTGGAAAACATTATTAAAACACTCAATTTTTGCATAATTCAAACATCCTCTCAACAGTCAACATTCATGTTGTACTAAAATTATGCTGAAAATAAGTTACACTGCAGAACGTGAATGACCCACGTGTGCGCGCCTCCTCACCTAAACACACACAAACCAACATAATGCCATTGCTCAAGCCCATAAAGCAGATCCTCGTGGAGTCAGTGTTAAGATTTACACAACAATCCAAGGCCGTAACCATGTCTTGATCATTGGGGGGACCAGGGGGACGGGGGTCTTTTTATTTAAAGAAATTAAATAAAGGATTAAAAGGGATTTAAGGGAATAAAGAAGAAATAAATAATGGAAAACAAAGTTCTTATTGTCTAATTATAGCCTAGTTGTAAGGTGATCCATTTAAACTCTTTGCAAATAATATTTTGCATCACTGTATGTTACTGTGGGTCGTTAAACATATCCATCATAAAACGAGTATTAAATGTTTAGGTACTTATACTGTATCATCACGCACACACTCTTTCACTGTAAAAACCATAGACTGTTAAAAAATATGGACGTAGGGTCCGTGACGTCATCCATAGGATTCTGAAGAGCAGTCATAAAACCACCTTAGACTCATTTCAATACTTCAGTACTCAATACTCTCAAAGTCACTTTAAGGCCGAATGCACGGATCCAATACACTGATACACATCCCATATTCCCCCAACTGTTTACTCTTCTCTTTCTCCCAGACATTTTATGAGACATGCATCCAGTGTATGCCAACTTAACTACTCTTTAATCTTTTCAGAAAACTGAAACACACTTTCTAAGTGCTGCTGATCATAACTCCAGTAATCAGTGTAATATTCCTCCAGTGTAGATCAGCTGTTCTCTATGTGAATATACAGTAAAGTGTCATTTATTGCTGTGATCAAAGCTGAATTTATCATCATTACTCCAGTCTTCAGTGTCACATGACCCTTCACTGATCATTCTCATATGAGGATTTTATGAAGGTAAATTGATGCCTTAAAGAATCGCAAGCGCAGGGTAAGATTTGTGAAAGTATACATAAGATTGCAAGCGTAAATTAAATTTGCATGCGCAAGATAAGTTTTGTAAAGGTGTAAATTGCCCTTATCTGATTGGTTCAATAAACACCCAGATGCCAGAACACATCTTTATCTTCATTTGGCTAAGAATCGTTCTCGCTGCCGAAATTGTACTTTTAATGCACACATACATGTTAATAAATAAATAAAGCACAGTTGCTTAAATCGAGAGTCAGCGAGCAGCTCATTTGATTGGCTACAGAAGAAGGTGGACCCGCCTTCCTCCTCGCGCTTGCAAAACTCAAGCGAGTGAGAGAATCGTGCCAAAACTTTAAGCGCAGCTAAAAGAAAGACGGAACTGTACAAATCGGTTTCTTTCGGGAACTTTTTTTCCCCTACGTACACAACAAGTCATTTAGACATTTGCAACAGTTGATTTTTTTTACACAAAGGTTGGTTTTACACGGTCAATCTGTTTTGCAGTTCCTGACTCTGATGTTTTCGCTTGCAAATCGATGTTCACAGTCGTGCCATGATTTTGGCCTTATCTTAGCGAAAGAAACATGTCAACAGTCTTAGCACGGAAAAATGGATGTCAGAAGAATACAGATCATATTTATTTTGCGATAACATGAAGCTGCAGTTTCACAATACATGAATTACACTTACGAATAACAGTAAAATGCTGCAAATATTTTTTTTTTACACTTGAAAGGCAATTTACACCTTTACAAAACTTATCTTGCGCATGAAAATTTTATTTACGCTTGCAATCTTATGTACACTTTCACAAATCTTACCCTGCGCTTGCGATTCTTTAAGGCATCAATTTACCTTCATAGGATTTATGATTAATGTTGATTAATATTTATTGTAAACTGTTACACTTTTCTTCAGGATTCTTTAATGAATAAAAAGTTAAAAAAGAGCAGCATTATTCAAAATATAAATATTTTCTAACAATATAATTGCTTACTATGATGTTTTTACACATCCTGGCTGAATAAAAGTATTAATTTCTTTTGAAACTTTTGAGCGGTA